>JAPDEL010000057.1:0-205717 GCA_027569095.1 Aspergillus conjunctus | reverse complement strand
CAGCACCGCGGTGCAGTAATTGCCACGTGCAAGGTCATATTAGAACTAGCTGTCCAAATAGATTAACTAGCTAGTAAGCACTTTTAAATATGCAATATTAAAGGTGGTGGTTGAATTACTTCATTTTGTTGGTCGAATTCGAATTGGTAGTCGATTTCGGTGGCCGCTCGGTGGTGGTGGCCGCTTGGTGGTGGATTACGTTATGAGGATAGGCTGACAAACTCAGAATCTACCAAAAATAGTCTAGCGCAGTCATATGCCACTCTTATCTTATCGCTCGAGGTTGTCGGTCACAGAGGTATATTATTAGATTGCTTTAACAATTGACATCCATCTCACATGAGCTATAAAAGTCTACTTATGTGCGGATGCAGGTTTGCCATCAAAATTATTTACCCCCACCTTCCATATACTATCGCCATATACCATAACCAGCTAGATCACGGGAATAGGCCTTGTCCCTGGAGCCCTTCGCTTCAGCGGCCGAAACGCCTTCATGAACGACCGAGAGCCCAAAGACTTTGACTTGAATGCTTCTTCAATCTCATCCAGCGACTTACCCTTTGTCTCCGGCATGAATATGGCGCACACAATAGCCGTGATTAGTGCGCATCCTCCGAAGAGAAAGTAAGCCCCGAAACTAGTCTTGGACAGCAAAATCGGAGTCGTAAGGGCTACCAGAAAATTCGTAGCCCAATTGCTACCGTGAGCGAGGCTGGTAGCGGATGCGCGTGTCCTCTGCGGTTGGATTTCTGCCGCATAAATCTTAATGCCGACTGCCCAACTAAGAGAGAATATCACGGTAAATATATAAATGGAAACAATAACTACCCAGCGACCCGCGCCAGTCGAACCGTGCACCGCGTTACCAGCATATAGACCGCCCATCAGGAACATGGTCAAGCTGATCCCAATGCCACCGTATATAACGCTATGACGGCGACCCCACTTGTCCGCCCACATGAGAGCTGGGATGGTTACAGCAAAAATCACCAGTGCCGAAACACCGGAAGCAAAGAAGCTCGCGTCGGCAGAAGCAAGTCCTGCCTGCTCAAAAAGCAGAGGGGCATACTGTCGCAGTGGTCAGGTCAATGCTAGTACCAGCCTGATACTGGGTAACTTACATAAAGGACTCCATCAATGCCGCTAAGCTGTTGCATAGCCATCAAGAACACAGCCAACGTTGTCCGAGTTCGAACATCTTTGGAAAATATATCCAGAAGCTTATGTTTCAGGGAGCGATCCCGGAGTTGCAGGACAGTAGAAGCCTGGTCCAAACTAGGCACAACTGTAATTTCTTGATGATCATGACCTTCAAGGGCAATTCCTTTATCCTGCTCGTTTTCCACCTTCTCTCGCTCTGCATGGCTGACACCGAGTAAGTCCCAGGCTGCTTCAGCCTCGGCCCGACGGCCATGGATTGTCAACCATCTCGGGGAAGGAATAAGCCAGAAGAACGCAGCTGCCGAGAACACAACTGATAGGCAGGCTAAAATCAGGAAGGGTGTTCTCCAAGAGAAAGAGGATCCAATTCGGGCAGTTCCGTAGCAGGTAAAGAAGCCAACCACCAGACCCAATGTGATCAACAACTGAGGGCCAGTGGTTAGGGCTCCTCGAATACTCGGAGGAGATATCTCGCAAATATAGCTGTTTTCAATTAGGCAAGCCGCAAACATAGGAAAAAGCAGACGTCACATACACAACCAGAGTGCCCAGATAGAGGCCTTCCCCTATACCTTCGATGCATCTTCCCACGACAAACATGGCGATATGCATAGCAGCCGCCTCAATAGCGGCCCCGAGGCCAAATATCAAAGTTCCAATGCTGATACCGGTGGGGCGGCCAAATTTGTCCGCTAA
This sequence comes from Aspergillus conjunctus, assembly GCA_027569095.1. Classification (NCBI taxonomy): domain Eukaryota; kingdom Fungi; phylum Ascomycota; class Eurotiomycetes; order Eurotiales; family Aspergillaceae; genus Aspergillus; species Aspergillus conjunctus. Next base: position 203,857 of record JAPDEL010000057.1, on the reverse strand, counting down.
ATAGCCGGCAAAAAAAGAAGAAATAGCCGCCGGAATCAAGATAGAGGATACTAGCAAGCCATGTATGGTTGCTGATTGATTTCCGAATTCATCCACGAAACTCTTCATCACCGTGACTGGGCCAATGATACCAGTATCCATGCTAGAGAACACATCAGGTCAGTTTTACGGTTTGTTCAAGAATACAATACGAGAAAAGGGCGGTCTTACCCGAAGAGAAGCCCCCCGCACGAGCACAAGATACTAGTGATAACATATCTGGGGGGTCTCCGGATGATGGGAATCATTGTGATGTTTGGTACACGCACAATTCCGGCCTCAAAATGTCCAAAGTTAATTTTTGATCAAAGATGATGAATAAAAATAAGAATAAACCCCGCCAGGAAGATTGGCAGATGCCTACACCGAGATCATCAACGAAGATGTGCGAGAAGGGAGAATAAAAATTTCAGAGGTGCCCCATAATATGTTATACTAAGAGGGGGTTCGGTCCACTTGGGCCCCCCACCCGGATTAAAAATCCAAACTTTTCGATCGACCCAGCCCTAAAATAGTGGAGTGAGTTATGGCACACCGGAAATTCCCCGGAGGGAAAGATATAGATGCCACGAGATAAAGATACCACGAGTTAGATGGCTGTTCGTCGACTTGGAGAAGGATAAACCTCCTCTATCATGCGAATGCCCGATGCATGTCAGAACTTAGCAGGTCCAGGAGGCATTTGCATTGGAGTTGCTTATCTGATTTTGAATCTTCAGAGACTTTCACTTAATTGCCATAATTGAGCAACTCTATTTGATTAAGATTCTGCGTCCAAGGAAAACCCAAAGTGTATTGGGTGTTGAGGGAAATGAAATGCGCCTTTTTGTTGTCAGCCTTCATATATCCTATCAGGAGTTGACAGCAGTGACATAGATTGACCCGAAAACCTACTCCATTCCTAACGACGGGACCTACAACAAATATAGCTCCTCAAGCAAAGGGGTAATTGTGGCTATCATGTGTTTTATTGCCTTTCTTAGCCCAGTTTTCAGCATGATTGTGCCCTAGTATACGTGGGGTATTGCCGGCTCTCACAAAACAAGTTATCCGGTCATCATGGCTAGTAACGCCACGTACCTGGCATTCATGGGGTTCAGCCCGGTCATCTGGGGGCCAATGAGTGAGGTGTTTGGAAGGCGACAGGTAAGGTGTCCCTTTAGCCAGACAAGGGCATTGTACTGAGAATATTAGCAGATCATCCTGGCCAATGCTGTTGCCTTTACCCTATTCAGCGTCGCGACATCGTTAGCCCCCAACCTTCCCTCGCTCTTTATCTTTCGGGCTCTGTCGGCGTTTAGGGGAACGGCCTTCATAATCCTTGGCTTAGCGGTTATTGGGTAAGATCTGATACTTGGGGTAAGGCTTTTGTGTGCAAGTCTCATGCAATTATAGTGACATATACCGTCCCACTGAGCGTGGTATCGCGACCAGGTGGTTGCAGCCTGGCACTGTCATTGGCCCTATGTTTGGGAACCTTATAGGGTTTATAATGAACCAGATTGTTGAGCCTTCCTGGAAAACTATCTTCTGGCTTCAAAGCGCCCTCGCCGGTGTGGGTACCGTCGCGGTCTTTTGCTTTGTCCCAGAGACCACCCATGATCCATGCTATACTGAGTTAGAAGGACTTTCGAGGAAAGGCAAGTTAAGAGCTATCATCCGCCGTGTAAACCCGCTCCGCACGCTTAAGCTATTGCGGTTCCTCAACGCCATATATGTCACGGGTGGAAGCTCTGCGTTGCTGTTGTGCATGTACGTTTTGTACATGTGGATCCAAATCAACCTTCTGTACTCAACCAGTAAGGATGAAATTCTATTTTCCGTTTTGCCGGGCATTGGGGGTCTTATGGGTGCTTTCTTTGGCAATTGGTGGACAAATCGTATCGTCGGGAAGTGGATCAATAATCGTAAAGGCTTGTATGTTCCTGAGGATAGGCTGCGAGCTTCACTATCATTCTTTGGAATCCTAATTCCTGCGTGCGTTCTCGTTATTGGCTGGTCGATACACAAAGAAAAGGGTTTGGAAAATTTTGATTATTATGGCTATTTCGTCGGCCAAATTTTCACATCTGCGATTCCTATGACCATGTTCTTTACGCATATTACTTGGATGCTGCGGCAGACTGGGAAGCAGAAATCGCCGCCGCCAATTACTTCGTGAGGTACTTGGTCGGTGGCGTTGCAATGGTAACCGTTGATCCTATAATCGAGGGCGTCGGCACTAGAACATTGTCGATTATTTCGGCGGTTCTGTGTGTGGTGGCCAGTTTAGGACTCATGCACGCCATTCGCAGAGGGAATGCCTGGACGAGAAGTATCCATCAACCAAAATAACCACTGTTTCGATACTATGGCTACTAGGGGATTAGCCAGTGATTATCCGTTGCAATGCGCACAGTATTCCCACTGTTAATTGATACCAATTTCGATCATTTTACCTATAGTCAGGGGATTAGAACTGGTATATTTCAGCATATGGATACAGGAGATCGAGGAACTAGCATCAGGTACGCTTAAGCTTTGCCCCTATATCTAGGTCACGGCGCAGAGGTGAAGTTAGGTACTGCTACTGATGGTTTACCTAGAATCTAGACGGGAGGGCTGTGCCTGAATGACATGGACAGTTCTACGCTAATATAGTGGTGTTCCCAAGTTCTCGGACAACCCCCTCGCTCACCAATAAATAGCCTCTGTCAAGTCGGAAATAATGTCAGCCTCCTGGTCCTGTCCAACCCTGAATAGAATAGTGAGTCCATCCACTTGACGTACGCTTTAGACAACCGAAAGGCCAGACTAAATACTAGTAGTAGTTAACTGTACTAGAACTAGGATTAATTACCCAATCCTATAGGCTCTAGTGACTCTGTATGAACTTGATATAATATCTGACCAGATGTTTAATCGGTTTGAAGATTAAATAGAGATTAAGCTTGTTGATTTTAATAGAAGCTATTGCTTTCTATTGTAAGGACTACATTTCTGAGTACAGAGTACTCATCCCGAATCTGTTTTTTTTTTGACAAATTGAATTATAAAAGTAGTCAATAGGATATTAATGAAGGTAAGACAATTCGAGTATATCTATTGGCTCCACTATTGGAAATATCGTGTATCAATCCGACTACATCACAGGACAAAAGTCAACCACTAGCTCTATATAACAGCACTTTTGAAAGGATGGTTCGCATCTAAGCATGCAATATTTCATACCATCGTACCTCATGGTATGACAGAATATGGGCTAGGCTCTATAGACTTGAGCCCTAACTTCCTTTGTACACGGAGGGTCAGTAAGACAGATAAAATAGATGGATTTTCAGGAATAGTCAGCATCCAAGATGACCTCAGGCTAACAGAACCAGAAGTATATTACCCCGATACCGCTAGCGAGTATCCAAATAAAAGTATATCTAGGAGTGGAAGTCGTCCTGGATGCCTTTCACATGGGTATATCTTGCCCGACTCAAGCCAGATGCTGAATTCTACGAGGCAACGACAAGATGTGAGTCATCTGACAATATACACAAGCCCCTGTAATAATAGCAGTAATAATAACGAAGAGCAACGTCATCCATCGGAAAAGATATCTATTGTGCACGATTGCAGCATCTCATGTAAGTCATGTCTCCGATTTGGACACTTGCATGTGGTCCGAACATGTAGGGCAGGTATCGAACCCACCTCACTGCCTAAACCATTTACAGTTCTGATGTGCTGCCTGACAGGAAAGAAATAGAGCCTGTTCCTGTCGGGGAAGGGGGGATGCCTCGATGCAGAAAAGCGAGCAGCTTGAAGGGAATTGGATTTATCTATGCATGCAGTCGGAGGCGCCAGGTGCCAAGTGCCACCACACGCCACTGCGTTCTGGGAATTCGGGTTTTGGTTTTGTTTTTTTAGCCTGGTACAACTCACTTGCAGCTTTCGGTGCAGTAGGTCGTCGGGTTTAAGACGTCAAAGCAACCTTCTGGGACTACGTGACTACTTCGGAATGGGTTCGGGTCTGCATTGCGGGGCAGAAAGTAGGGTCCGAAGCGTTTGTAGCTATCAACGCTAGGAAGGAAAAGGGGAAAAGGTAGTATAGCGGTGGAGATGGCCAGCATGAACCCTAGCTGCCTTGGTCATGAAGTGGCAGGCTCCCAGCTTCATGGTTGAGGATTGCAGTAGTGGGTTGTTGTCGACCCCATCGACATAATGCATTCTTTGGGTATCAGTGGGCACCACCAAAAGCCACTATTTATCGGTAATCACACCACCTCACCAGGTCTCTTCAAGAGATAGCTGTGGTAGTAGATGGAGGGAAGGAGGAGAGCGTAGTAAATAAATCCCAAGTACTTGAGAGACTAGAGCTCGGAATATTTCCCCGAAAACCTCCAAGTCTCGGGTTTGATCATTTGAACAGTAACAAAAGCATAACCGCAACCAGGCCAAGCTTCCCCGATTTGCGGGGTTGGGCAACAACAATTACTCAAATCCACTCCCTTCACATATTAAATATTGACTGCGAATAAAACATTGCTCATTTCTTTCCTTGAATACAAGGATACTTAGCGCTAGAGAAGGGTGTACAGTTGTTACTGCCTTAGGCACATATCACGCACCTGATTGATCTACAGATTATGAAACAAGGTGCGTTGAAAAAAACGCCCTCAGAAGCAGAGGGGTTTGGGTGGGGAGATCAATTAATCTCCATGCTGGTGGCGGTGGGCTCTCTTTGACCGCAATTTTAACAGTCATTGCCACCTGGCATCCCCTTGCCTTGAGACGAATTTCCATTCGCCAGCCACAGAGAAGAAAGCACTTGCTGGGGAAGTGTCTGAAAAATGTGTCCCGCTCTGTCTCTTCGACCTCATCAGAAGAGTACCCCAAGATAGAAAGAGAGAGAGAGAGAGAGAATGAACATGTGTTTGGAGTCATAAATCACGTGAAGGCCCAGATCCCATCGAATTCGTCAACAACCGGGAGTAAATGAAAGAACCAATGAGCGAAATGTCCGGGGTCGAGATCAAGATGGGAAACCGATTTCTTCGTTCTGCATATATGCCCGTTGTGACAGGAATGAGAACACACGGGTACGCTTCCTGTGCGAGAGAGAGTGACCAAGCCGCGATTATTGGCTTGAAACCTGCAACCAACTCCCGTTGAGCAATGTTGATTGTGGCGGATTGAGTCGGGACAGCATCTGTGGGTTTTGGACCAGTCAAACACGCTCAATTGGTCTCCCGCATACGGGGGTACTTGACATTATCATTGTATCATTGGGTAGTGAATCACGTTGTTTCCCACGACATGTAGGATGCAACTAAAGGAAGGTGGTAGTAAGGTAGGACTTGATGCATGAAGGCCAGCAGACATGAAAGAAAAAACGCCCTTTCTTGAGTCAATAATCCATTATTATTTTACTTATCTCTGGGTTATTTGGTTGGTGCACCCCATTCCTCTTTAGGTTTCCCGAAAGATTAAGTGCTGTATTATCAGAACATGTACTAAGCGGTAATGGTCATTTTCATCATATGAAACAAGTAACAACTCACTAAATATCACACTACCAATGAGGCGAAACGGGCGCAAGGTCTAGTCACTTGGTATTAGTACAACCTTAGGAAGCGCACTACGGCCGTCAGATGCATCCGCAGAGGAGAGACCAAGAGATTTGTTAGAATTATCCTGAAGTGGAGGAAGATCACTCATGGGACCAAGGCTGCGGAAGTAAAAGTGGCCCTTAGTGATTGGCTTTAAGCCAGCCTCCAAACCAAGCGTACTAGGTAGCTCTGAGTACTGTAACCAGCCAGGGGGCACTCAGAGATAGATATTTTTCGGCTTTTTCTTGAGAGGAAACTTGAACTCCATGCAGGTGGTATTCTCCTCTGGCTGTCAGACTGACTCTGGAGTCGTTTCCAGAAACCCACAATCTCTTATTATAGTCTTCAATATTGAGTTAAGCTATTCTTAATCTAATCCAAATTCTGGGTAGGAGGATCATCATCTGACTGGATCCCTGTCTCCGTCCTCCTCAATTCAGTTAGGGTTCTGTCGATTGACTAACGGGACGCTTTGCGATCTGTGGGCGACTACTTCCTCCACTTTGCAGTGCAGATATCTCCCCCTCCAAAATCTCCCCACAGACATCCGCGTTTTCTTTTCCTGGCAACCAGGTGTGGCAGTCACTTGAGGTTCGGGGCCCGAAGGGGAGGGATCCCAGCAGATGGCAAACGGTCTAAACACCCGTGCAAAGGGGGATCTTGACGCGATGGATTAGCACGCGCCTGTGGTTTTTAAGTTGTACACCGCTTCTCCCCCGCCGTGCCAATCAAATCACCAGTCCCTCAAGCTCCTCCCGACTCGCCTTGGGACTCGCTGGACTCCAACAGAGTGGCAAGCCATCGCATCGGTTTGTGTGATGAGACAATCACCCTCAATAATAATAGAAGCCATCCTAGGGTTATCTTGCTCGGTTCTGATTTGCCAAACCTCGAAGCGCCGACACCCTCTCCAACTCAATCGGTCAAGATCGCCCTACCTACACTACTGCCACCGACAGGAGATGTTCAAATGTTGAGCCCATGATCCATGGAATCAGCCCGACCGCACCATCATAACTCAGAATTCTACCTTTCATCGTGGTAGGCTATTCGGCAGCGGACCATGGTACAGGTCAACAATCCTCCGGGAATGGGACCAAGTGGAATCTCTAAAATTGCAAATAATGGGACGTTTCTCCATCCCAGTTCGAAATAGAAATAGAAGGGATTCCACCTTCCCACAGCGTTTGGCGTCGCGGAACTTCTGGGTCGCGCGTGGCCGTCCGTAAGTATTGATTTTGTGGTCCATTATTTATTATTATTTATTATTATTAATTGTGGTTCTTTTTCAGTTCGATAGCTCGTCATCATCATCACCCTCAATATCCCCGACGCTTTTTTCTTTGTTTTTCGCTCTTACTAGATCCCCGCCGAAGGCATATAAATTACTGGAAACTACTACCTAGGGGCGCCCTAAGCTGATATTACAGAAGCTGACAGAAGCTTCTCAACATGATCTTCACGGCACAGCCAGGATATTGACTATTAATCTAAGAAGGGAAATAAAAAAAAAAAGTCGCCCCTTCCTTTTGGTCTACACTCAACTATAGATTAGGAAGTGAAGAACGTAACTCTGGACAATTCAGAAGTAACAAAATTGGAACAGGACATATGCTTGGTTACTTTAACCCAGGGACGTGCAGGGCTAGGGCGCGATCCACCGTCACATCTTTCTAATTTCATTTGGTTGTCTCCACTCGATGCAGAAACACTTGCAGAGGCCACGCTCTCGACCAGCACACCCCAGCAAAGAACGCCCCCCTCCCCCTTGCACCGTCCTTCAGAGGGAGGCCACAAGAGAATTAATCGCCACATAGAGGGGAATTATGTGTCTTTCTTGGTTTTTGTATTATTCTTATTCTTATTATTATCTCCCTAATGACAGTGACAAGAAGGAGGGCATCCTCGATCGTCTTAAATATAGCTTGGTACCTAGGTCGGAGCTGTACTAACAAACCATTGTGCATCACTGGCGACGGAGTATTGAAATACAAGAGATCTGATCCAATCATACACGACCGAGGAGAGATTAATTATTGGTCCGTCTAAAAGTCAATGATCGACCAGAGGGTTGGCCCCAGAAAAGACAGCTCACCACCGTTATGCACAGATTATCATGATTCATGAATTACAATTACCCTCTTACTTCTCTTGATCTAGCCTAGTATCGGACAAAAGTCTTCCTATTTGACAGTACTCGACGTTGAAGAAACCCCAAAGAGGATGTGAACAGGGGAGGTGCTGATACATGGTCGAGCTATGGCCAGTAGTCGAACAACAAGGGATGATGCATGAACAAACCGCCTAGTGCAATGACGATAAGAGTGTACTTTTTGGTATGATGTTGCAGCCAGAGTCAAGCTTGCCAAAGAGTAAAAAAAAAAAGTAAAAATAAATAATAAAAGGACGATGACAGAAGGCAGGATAAGAAGAAAAAAAAAAGCAGAGAAAAAAATACCCAAGCTCGGTCCCAGCGAAATGATGGGCATTTCATCAGCAAAGCTCCCAAAGCCCACTGCCTAAACGAGTCTCAGTCGGGTCACTCCCCGCTTGTTTTCCCAGCCGCCGCCCACTCCTCGTTTCTCTTCCCCTCTCACTTTCCTCCCTCTCTCTCTGCCTGGCCTCTCTTCCTCTTTTTTATTTTTCCTTTAGTCTTCGGGCCAAACTATCTGTATAACAATTCTTTTACTTTGTTGTTGTTATCCCCACTATCCTTCCCTCACATTTGTTCACTCGTTTTTATTCTTAGAACTCTCCCGCTGCTCCTCACATGAAGAGAGCGCGCTGAGTGAACCTCAGCGCCTGTGATTGAACCACCTCCCACCGAGATCCTCTCCGCATTTTGCAGAGCGCTGGAAAAGTGTGCCCGCCGTCCCCGATTTTCGCGTCCCTCGATCCTTACTTGTGTGCCCAGGCGGACGGCTGCCGCTAAAGTCTCTTTTTTGTCCCTGAAACTCAAACTCTCGAGGCGTTCATTGTGTGTGAGTCGCTGCTCTTTTCCGAGATCTGCTCCGCCAGATCACCCCTCCGCCCCTCTCGACTCCTTACATGGGGTTTACTATCAGGAGAGCACACCGCCAACAACCACCTGCTCCCTATCCCCTTGGTTCCTGTACTTCAATCCGAGCTTTCCACTTTGCTTGCACTTGTGTTTTTTCAATTTTGACACCTCCTTGGCCTCTTTAAATTATCCTCTTTGCCAACGTAACATGACATAGCTGACATCTCATTCGCCCTGGCCCCTGAATGGTACAGTCCTGTGATACCCGTCCCTAGCTCGTCTGCCCATCATGGCTTTTAAGAACGGACTGAGTGAACGCCTCGACGAGCTGCGATTCCCTTCCCCTCGATCGCCTCCCTCAGAGTCTACCTTCCCTGGCTATAACCCACTCTCCCCAGGCCACTCGAACTTTGTGTCCGCTTTCTCGCGGCCCCAGGGCGACGTGCGTGCGAACCTCCAACGCCGTTTCACCACCGATTCCAGCAAGCTGTCCTCCTGGAACTACTTGAACAATGTTGGAACTCCTCCTCAGATGCCGGATGCGCTAGATTTGCTGTCTTCGGTAAGTCTCCCACCACCCACGGTCACCTGGATACCATTCCCGTATCCTCGTTTTAGGATCCACGGCCATGTAGCTTTTTGGGAATAATCTTCATCGTATCCTTGATCCCAAATCACCCCGATCCCTCTTATATCTAATATCCCAATTGCCCTTGTTTCACCTTCATCCCATTCCCCACTCAATGTCATCCTTGTCCAGCAACAGACTGTCCCATGAGCCTTTGCATATTCCCTTCCAACACCTCACCTTTCTCTCACTGTTAACCCCCCACACTTCATTGCTTTTCCTTTACTTGCCTTTTATCACCAAAGTCGTCTAATATTGATCTTCTCACAGTTTGAAAAGAAAAGACAGCACATCGAGTATATGCGAGAGCAGAAGAGACGATTTGAAGAAGACATGAAACTATTGGATTTTCAGCACGAGAAAGAAAAGCAGGAAATGGACCAGCTTGCCAAAGATCTCGCCAAGGCTGGCATATCTGGACCAGTCAGCGAACCCACAACTCCCCCAGAATACCGTGAGAATGGGTTCCCTGGAGGGTTCGCGCGGCCTACTCGTTTCTCAACTTCGAGCGTAACATCTTCCCCCGGCTTCTTCAACGTATTTGCACCTTCGTCAGTTACAACCCCGCCTAGCCAGGCCAATCACGATTCAGCCCAGACCCCCACGAATCGGTTTGCAGTTCACTCCGTCCCCGGATCTCGTAGAAACTCTGAGAAGGAGGATTTCATCCAGGAGCCTACTTCTCCTTTTCGTCCTGGACCATCGTAAGTCTCGCCTTCCCCCACTTCTCAATTTGATTTGCTTCACTTTTCGTTATTCTGTGTTTGGCTTCAATGCTATTGTCCTAGGACATTGAGGACCCCCTGGTGTTTCACTCTCGAGAAGACAAGATCCCTGAAGTTCTATTGCATTCACCCTCAACTCTGAAACAGCCTTACTTTGGGGCCCCACACCCCATTAGTTCGCCCATGATTGAATCCTATTCGTATCAGTGTTACCTATTCTTCTTCTTACTGACTTACTTATCTTCTAGTATTCATCGCTATTCAATGCCTACAAACGGCTTAGGTTCTCAGGGTCGCCCAAACATTTCAGGATTTAACAGCGGTTCCGGGTTGGAGACCTTCAACGCGGCCAAATACCTGCTTCATCATGACGACGATCGATCAACTTTGAGAGACGAAGACAGGATTCCCACTCCAGATATCAAGAGCTATCTCAAGCTGACCGAGCCTGACGACAAGTTCCCTACTCTTTCCCGTAGAGACGACTCGGGTCTGGTAAGTCACCTTAGCTATCGTTTCACTCGATGGCTTGAAGTTTCTAATTCCCACTTCCAGCTTTCTGCCAACTCTGACGCCCTCGACCTCGCCAACTCTCGGACCCCAAACCCAGAGTCCTGGAACTCCCACAACCGTCACCGCTCTTCCCATCAAAGCATGCCCCAAAACGCTCTCAATATGTTTCGCCTAGGCCAAATCACCAGCTCGCCAGATGAAAGCCACGTCGGCGCCTCAAATCCATCTCGCCACGCTGCTAGACATTCCCTCGAAGCCAACATGCTATACAACGCAGAAGGAAGCCATGAAAACACTGGATCTTCGAATCGGCCTGCACCTCTGCAGTCATCTTACTCAACCAACGATCTCCCGACCGTCAAGGGTGAGAATTTCAACCCCGCGATCACCCCGCCTAAGACACATGCCGAGCATTTTCAACAACACAATGCTACTCTTGGCCGAATTCCGGTTAACACAGGTAACACCCGTCCCCAGAAGGATTCACCTGAATATGAAGAGGCAAAGCTGCAAGCTTCGCGAGCTCAGCAGCAAACCACATTGCAAGCCAATGCCACTCCTTTTGGCCCTCAGCTCAGCTCAGCAGCCACAAGCGGCGGAACGGTATCACCCACTTCCGTGAACACATTCCAAGCTCCATTTTATGGCTACGGTATCCAGGCTTACATGGGAGCGCCCATGCCGGTGAATGGCCAAATTCAGACCTACAACCCATCACCTTCTTTTGGCGGATACCCTCCCTATGGGAACTACCGACTCGCTGAAAGCCCTGCCAAAGCTGCATCATCCCGTCGAAATGGCGAGAGCGACTCTGCCCAGCTCTCCCGCTTCACGAACTTCCCTCTGGAGCATTATCGTGGTGAGCTTTACGGCCTTTGCAAAGACCAGCACGGCTGTCGGTACCTACAGAGAAAACTCGAGGAGCGCAATGCGGAACATGTTCAGATGATCTTCGACGAGACACACCTCCATGTTGTGGAGCTCATGACCGGTTCGTTAAACCTTAACCCCAAATCCTAGTGATTGCTCCCCTTTTTATTCTAACTTTACCAACCTCTTTCTAGATCCATTTGGTAACTATCTGTGTCAAAAGCTACTCGAGTACTCAAACGACGACCAGCGGACTGCTTTGATCAACAACGCTGCCCATCAGCTCGTGAAGATTGCGCTTAATCAGCATGGTACCAGGGCTCTCCAGAAGATGATAGAATTTATCTCCACTTCGGAGCAGACCCAGACTGTGATTCATGCGTTGGAAGATCATGTGGTGGAATTGGTGCAGGATTTGAATGGAAACCACGTCATTCAGAAGTGCTTGAATCGCCTCTCCGCTGAAGACGCTCAGTTCATTTATGACGCCGTGGGTGGCAACTGTGTTGTTGTTGGTACTCATCGTCACGGATGCTGTGTCCTACAGCGCTGTATCGATCATGCCTCAGGTGAGCAGAGAGCTCGCCTGATTGCTCAGATAACCTCGAACGCATTCTCTCTCGTCCAGGACCCGTTTGGAAACTACGTTGTGCAGTACATTTTGGATCTCGCCGAACCTCATTTTACCGAGCCCCTCTGTCAAGCATTCCGCGGAAATATTCCAGCGCTTTCCAAACAAAAGTTCAGCTCCAATGTTATCGAAAAGTGCCTGCGCACCGCTGACATGCCCATTCGCCGCCAACTTATTGATGAGATGCTCTCCGGAGTTGAGCTTGAGAAGATGCTTCGGGATTCCTTTGCGAACTATGTGGTTCAAACTGCCATGGATTTTGCTGACGCGGATACGCGCACTGCGATCGTGGAAGCAATTCGTCCTATCCTTCCGTCAATCCGTCAGACACCTCACGGCCGACGCATTGCTGGTAAAATGATGGCTGCCGAAAGTTCGGGTAGAGGCAGTGCTGCCACCAGCGGCCAGGTCACCCCGAATGAGATGAGCTCTGCACAGCTTCCGGGTCCGCTACAGACTCCTCAGAAGTCTTTCTTGTATCAACATAGCCCGTTTCCTGTTTCTAACGGAGGTGTCCATTTTGGAAATCAGAACTTCGTTCCCGCTTCTGGCACTGGCTCTACCTCCAATACTCCATCTGGAGCCAGTGAAAATTCCTCCGGTATTTTTAGCGCTGCTGTTCAGCAGCCGAACGGCAATCTCGCGGCGCAGAATCAGCTGTACGCATACTTTTGATTCTCGTTGTTCTCGAGACGGCTAGTTCCTGTCCATTGAACTGTACTCATATCGAGATGATGCTACGATCTTAATGACTTACGGCCACCCTGACATTCTGTCAACATATTGGGGACTTGAACTTTGATACCATACCAAGATCTATATCTTTAATGCAATACGCATTGCATTCTTCTGGCTTATTCTTGACGCTACTATGAGGCCATGACAAAAGGCATTAATCTACATTATGTCTTGTATTCTTTTCACGGTTGGACACTTACGTTTGCCACATTTTGCGACGATAACGTTTGGGCCTTTACTGTTTTACTATGTTTCCGCCCTGTTGGTCTTCCCAGCTGAAATCCTCAGAGCTGAGGAAACATTTATGTCCCATACATGTGACCTTTCCCCCACTATTCCCCAATCTGTGCTTTTATTTCATTCTATCTTGTTTTTGCTACTTGGGTTATGCTCCTTTGACGCGTGCATAGGGAATTGGCCATACGTCGCTCCTGGGTTGATCTATGAAACCGATATCTATCACAGCCTTTTCCATATTTTCTACACATTGGGACGATGATCGCCTGCATGGCCTTTGTGATACTATCTTTCCCAGTTTGTCTTAACAGCACACAAGGTAGAATAGATGTATCCATACTTTAGGCAACAAATCTGTTTCTTTTTTCTTTTATAAAAAAAAAAAAACAAAAAAAAAAAAAGGAAAAAAAGAAAATACTCTGTGCTTCTCCTGTAGAACTAAATAACATAAGTTGGACAATCAGAGTTGTTGATATCCGTCTTATCAGCACGTGATCGTGATTGTGATTGGAGTTTCTCGCGCGTTGCTTTCTCCGCTTGATCGGGCTCAAGAGCTTTCCTGATCATTCCTTGGCCTCAAATCTGGGTTTCTATAGCTCTGGGCGCTTGATTCGCATTTTTTTCCCTATGCTTCCAGGCGAGATTGCCCGGACTCTCAGCCACCAATGGCCCTGTCGAGAGGTCCAAGCAGGGCAACTTGCTAACCTCCTTGCCGTGAGTTCCTCCATCTGCTCAAATTTCCTTTGCAAATCCAATAAATATTATCTACCTGGCTGCTAACATTTCAAATCGAATGAAAAGCCCCAGGCTCCTAGTCCGTCAATACTAGTAGTACATGGAATATCTGCGACCTGCAAATCGACCATCATCAGCAACGTTCTCGACGCCCTCGAAGTCCCACACACCATAATTCGGAGCCCCGAATGCATCACAGGGCGCCATTTATTGACCAAGATACTATGTGCAACGTTAGAAGCGCTAGGGCGGAAGGATGAGTGGGAGAAATTTGGAAAGGGCAGATGCGAGCACGTTAGCTCGTTAGCAGTGCTCTTGAGCGAGTGCTTGGGCTCGAAAGATGGAAAGCCAATTGAGAAATTCGTGCTGGTCCTGGATGGTATTGATAAACAGCGTGAAGCGCCTCCTACATTATTATCTGCTTTAGCAAGGCTGGGAGAAGTGGTAAGTTAGAGCACTGCGCTTTCGGTTTTGGGGAAAGTGGTTTTGTTAACATTCTCGTTTCTAGATCCCATCGCTCTGTGTTGTTCTCGTTCTCGGCTCGACACCTCGCCCTCTCTTCCTTCAAGCTTCCGGTGTGCCGCATATCAGTTTTTCGCCGTATACACGCAAAGAGGCAATTACTATCATCTTAAATTCCCGCCCTCCGGCAGTTGTCGGTCTTCCAGTGGAGACTGCATCTCAATTATACGCCCATTTCGTGTCCGCTGTATATGATTCTTTGATCGGGCCGACAGCTGGCTCTATTCCGATTTTCAGATCTACTTGCGAGAAACTCTGGCCTCAGTTTGTTTCTCCCATAACCAATGGTGAAAGCCCGCCAGGAGGCAGCGACGAATGGGATTTTTCACGACTCCTAGTCAAAAACCGCTCCCTCTTTAGACAGCAGGGTGAATCTGCCCTTGTACATCACATTGTCACGGAGGAAGCGCCTCCAATCAATGGCTCGCTATTGAAGCCGTCCCTCTCTGTGGTCTCGGCCCCGTCACCCCTGCCATCTTTACCATATTTCCCCACTCTCATCTTGACCTCCGCCTACCTCGCCTCACACACCCCACAGCGACTAGATACGATCTTCTTCTCTAAATTCTCCTCATCGTCCTTGTCCGCTAGAAACAAGCGCGCCCACCACCGGAGGCGCCTAAAGCTTCTTTCCCAAGGCCAAGCAGAGGATAGCTACGCAGCAAACCACCGACCAGCTACGCCCGGCAAACGGTCAAAAACCCGCATCACAAAGTCAACCCTTGAGTCGGCCTTTGCTACCTCCTCCGCAACGACGTCTGCGGCAGGTAGAGGCATCGGCATCACGGGCCCATCCACTATCCTAACGGCCCGTCCCTTTCCCCTGGAAAGACTCCTTGCTATCTACCACGCTATCGATCCAAATCCGCCTGCAAACCCAATCCGACTTACTGCTATTTCCGATGCTATATACCAGGAGCTTGCTACGCTGCGTCGGCTGCGTCTAGTCGTCCCTGCTGCGGGCCGTGCGAGTGGTAGTCGCATGGGGCTAGGTTCTGGTGGAGTAAGCAGTGGAAACACCACAGCTGACGTCGGAGAGAAATGGTGCGTCAATGTGTCTGGTGACTGGATTGGGGAAATGGCAAAGGGAATCGGAGTTGAGGTTGGTGAGTGGCTAGCTGGTGGGCTGGATTGAAAAGGGCATATCGTCCGTCTATTGGCCTGTTTTTGCCTGGGTATTCATTTTATTTAATTGGGCTTTGTTTTTGGGGGATTATATAATGGCTAGCATATCCTGGCGTTAAGATACATTCATGATTATTTTCTTCCGTTGGAATCGTCATTATCATTCTATTTTGTTTCAAGAAGAATGTTCACCAATTCCACTCGTCCACCGTAGCCTGAGAACAAACTAATAAACTAGGAGTCTGAGGTCCGTGTGAAGAGATGTCCCCGGACTCAAAACAGACAGAGGTAATTGGACTGTCGTATCGATACTTTGACACGGGAGAAGACACTTGTTCACCAGTGCGTAAAGAGAATAATTGGATTCGACGGTCGTCAGAGGCTGCCAAGATAAATTGTTAACACACGAATAAGATCAAGGAAGATTTCTGGGGTCTTGGATTTTTAATACTAACCACTAGCAAGCAGCCCAAGTTCTGGGCTTAGGTCGAAGTCGGGAATGATGTCGGGGGAATAATCTGAGAAAAGGAGATAGGGGCGCGTAGATGTGTGATATTTACTGTTTGGGTTCGGGTTGCGTTGGAGACCATTGGGAGGGTAGCGGATATCATACATCTGGAGCTAGATACATTTCTTTCAGTTAGTTGGCTGTCCTTGAGAATTTCCGATATGACAAGAATTGCAGTGACAGGGAATACCTACCGAATTCAGACCGGCCACAACGATCCGATATGGGTCGAGCTTCCGGAGCTTTGTAACGGAGTGGGGATGCTGGAGTCTGGTTGCGGAGCCTCCACTGCGAAGATCATGGAGGAAGATGGTAGAATCCTTGACACCGGCTGCGATCACGTCTGATGAAAGCCATTCGACAGTGGTGATGAGAGCGTGAGACGAGTCTACCCAGCGGGGTTTAGTATTTCCTGTGGAAGGATCCGCGGGGAAAGGTTTCTTAGATAACGCCCAGTAGCTCCCAAAGCCTTCTAAAGTGTGCAGTCCATCGGATGTTCCAATTGCGAAACGAGGCATGTCTCCTACAGGACAAGGGGAAGAGCACCATAAGGACGATGCTGTGTGGATGCGGATAGGGTGTGAGACTGGTTTAAACGAGAAAGTCAGTACTTGTAAATATCTTGGGGAGTAGTAGGGATGGAACGTACAGAAAGGCGGCCATCGATAGTCACCTCCTTCATCTGGGTCAGGAAGCATTCGTGGTGCGAGGAAAGAGTCGCCGTTGGGACCACTGTCCATCGTTGCTCTGATCTTATTAGTGATGCCGAGCTAATGGTAGGATCGACGGGGTGAGTGTATCCTCACAATAAATATCCGGTATGGCTTAAAGAAATCGACGAAAGCTAGTTGCAGCTGGGTTAGTACCGGGAGCACTTCAAGTCTTGAGGTTTGCAGGATGCTTATACCCTATACTGTTCTTTAAACAAGAGCCTTTCCATCGTTCGATGGTACGTCCATTTATCTTGGTCGCAATCGGGAAAGCATAGTCTGTTAAAGCAACTCATTATTAGAGGGACAGGCGTGCGGATGGTTGTGTCCAGCTTACGAAACCGATGATTCACCCCCACGGTGGCCACCTTCAGAGATCGTCAACCTTCACCCAGAAAACGGGATTTCGCTTATGTTATTTAAAATACTTACTGGCAATCAAGATTCCAGATCGCTGATTACGCAGGACATGTTTAATTGTGTACTCCGCGGGCCAAGGCTCAAACTGATGGAGCTGGTTTCGATGGAAACGACTGGCATAAGCCAGCCCCAGACGCTCCTGCTCGGCACTTCTCGATAAAATACGCGATCCTATTTCCCTTTGAACTTGGACAAGAGGATTCTGTAGACACGCTGCTTTCTTGATCGTTTCTTTCTCAACCCTCCGGATCAGGCGGGCTTTCCTTTGGCGCTTCTAGGCGGCCGTTAGCGGAAGTCGCAGCAGTTTATGATGGTGGATGACAACCTCATGATCTGCGCGTTTCCGCTTGACCGCATCCTTGGAGTACTGTGCTCCCAGGATAGCCTTGTGGCTAGCCTGGATCTTGAAGTACTTTTTCTTCTCGGGATCTATAATGGATCATTAGTACGTCACTCTATTCAGGTCGTCCAGGTAGGCTCGACGGCAAACCCACCAAAGTAAAACCCGGGAATCTCTCTGTTCATGGTTTCGATTGATGAGATCCTCTCGGAAGAAACCAAATTAAATAATATTCGAGAAAAAGCTATGCAGCGGAAGAATGGGCGGAGTCTTGACGGTCAACGACCCATTCCAGAACTCAGTGAGACAAGCTGGTCCTTCTTCTGCAGGCTATGCAACATGATTGCACTCCGCAGAAGGGATAAATAGACTAAAAGGAAGAGTTCTCCCGCAACTCCAAACCTCGAGGAGAGGTTCGTCAGGAACTTCTTGCTTCTCCGCCCGAAATCTGCAGTCTCCCGTGACGTCGCATGTTGCATTATGTCATCCCATCGCTGGCTTCTGATTGGCTTCTCCTCCGCTACTACCCATTTGTTTTCAACTCTACTCCCTACCACCTAGGTAAGGTACCTTTGACGGTCTCAACAACACCCTGATCTGCAGTGATGCAGTCAGCTCTTCTTCAAGAAATAACCAAGGGCACGTAGCCTGTACTATGTTTAATATTCTCTGACTTAGTCCTTTCTCTCCAATCCAGGAAATCCCAACATGGTCAAAGAAGCTTAAATTCGGATGCAATCAGACTTCCCAATGAGCTCTATACATTTCCATTGAGAGATCATGGTTGACAAACTTCTAGGGCACCTCACTGGATACTTAATAGTAGATATATAAGGTACTTACCTAGGTAGCGCCTTATGGCCATTGCACACATGATCAACATTATGATGGCACTTCGATATCACAGATTGAGGTACATTTATTCCGCTATTTCCATCGTACTTGCCATTCTCACCCTCTGCAAGACGCATGGCTCCTTCAGTCTTTTGCGGCCATTGCTCATACTTGCCTTTAATGATGATTTTCAATTCTCGCATCTTCTACTCTCCAACATAATCCCTATACATACCCAATACCCGAAGTCCGCAGGTCTTTGACGCCATTCCAGCGCGCGTTCTATGCCTTATATCCACATATTATCCGGCCATTCACCATCAGCCCATGGATTCCAAACCCAATCATTCGGAGCCCTTGAGAGCCTCAGCGCACAGTATCATGAGCCACCGTATGGGTGATCTTGAACAGAAAACCCCCTTTATCCATGGGAGTCCACCCTACGAGAAGACAGTGAAATTTTCCGAAGGCGGAGATGAGAACGATGAGGAGAGCCTTGACGTCCTCATTGAGGAGCTTTGGTCTTCGGATCTCGAAGAGACTCCAGATGGAAGGAAAAGCGTAGAGTCCGTAGCTTCTCGCTTTCGCAATGCTGCACCAGAACTGTTATTCGACACTGACATTAAAAATGGGCTCCGTGATGACCAAGTCTTATCGAACCGGCGAAAGCATGGGATTAACCAGATGAAGGAAGAAAAGGAAAACCTATTTCTTAAATTTTTATCATATTTTGTCGGGCCAGTGCAGTTCGTTATGGAGGTTTGTGCCCACCAAGAACCCAGCTCCGATTCAGCCATACTCACTCGTCATTATAGGGAGCTGCAATTCTCGCTGCAGGTCTAAGAGATTGGGTTGATTTCGGGGTCATTTGCGCACTTCTTTTGCTCAACGCATCTGTGGGCTTTATACAGGAATTCCAAGCTGGGTCGATCGTGGACGAACTGAAGAAAACCTTAGCCTTAAGGGCGACCGTACTTCGCGGGGGAGAATGGAGGGAGGTTGATACCTGGGAGGTTGTGCCGGGAGACATATTGAAAATCGACGAGGTAATTATCCCCTCTCGTAGCCATGTCAACCTCCGCATTTCTAACTATTGATAGGGGACAATCGTTGCGGCTGATGGTCGAATTCTCACGAGCGACCCAATTCAAGTGGATCAATCGTCAATAACAGGCGAATCTCTCGCCGTCGACAAGTCGCGAGGAGATATCTGCTACGCATCATCAGCAGTTAAGTGTGGAGAGGGCCGACTCATCGTCACAGCTACTGGTGACCGAACCTATGTGGGACAGGCTGCAGTGCTTGTTGGTAATGCCTCAGAGAACACAGGCCATTTCACCGAGGTTCTCAATGGAATCGGTACAGTCCTCCTTGTTTTGGTCATATTGACTCTCATTATCGTTTGGGTATCGTCCTTCTATCGCTCAAACAACACCATTACCATTCTGGAGTTTACTCTGGCCATCACTATGATTGGAGTGCCGGTTGGTCTACCGGCTGTTGTTACCACAACAATGGCCGTTGGAGCCGCATATTTGGCGAGGAAACAAGCTATCGTGCAGCGGCTATCCGCTATCGAGTCTCTCGCTGGAGTAGAAATACTATGCTCCGACAAAACAGGAACTTTAACTAAGAACAAGCTATCTCTCTCAGACCCCTACACAGTGGCTGGGGTGGACCCCGAGGACCTCGTCCTGACGGCATGTCTGGCTGCTTCGAGAAAGAAAAAGGGCATGGACGCGATTGACAAAGCCTTTTTCAGAGCGCTTCCCGACTATCCAAGTGCCAAGAAAGCTCTTACCCAGTATAAGATGCTCGAATTTCACCCATTTGATCCAGTCTCCAAAAAGGTTACAGCTGTGGTGGAATCTCCTCTGGGTCTACAAATCATTTGCGTCAAAGGCGCACCGATCTTCGTCCTAAAAACCGTTCAGCAGGATCAGAAAATCCCAGAGAGTGTGGAAGTGGAGTTCAAGGATAAAGTGAGCGAGTTCGCTTCTCGCGGTTTCCGCTCTCTTGGTGTGGCTCGAAAACGTGGAAATGACAATTGGGAGATACTTGGGATAATGCCTTGCTCCGATCCTCCCCGTTATGACACCGCAAAAACCATAAACGAAGCGAAAACTCTAGGTTTGTCCATCAAAATGCTTACCGGAGACGCCGTAGGAATTGCCAAGGAGACTTCACGCCAGTTGGGACTAGGCACCAACGTATACAACGCAGAACGACTTGGTGTTGGAGGAGGGGGTACCATGCCTGGGTCTGAGGTCTATGATTTTGTTGAGGCGGCAGACGGTTTTGCGGAAGTTTTCCCACAGCATAAGTACAATGTCGTGGAAATACTGCAACAACGCGGATACTTGGTAGCAATGACTGGCGATGGTGTCAATGATGCTCCGTCGCTGAAAAAAGCAAATACCGGCATTGCTGTGGAGGGTTCATCAGACGCAGCACGGTCTGCTGCTGATATTGTCTTTCTCGCTCCGGGGT
Source organism: Aspergillus conjunctus (assembly GCA_027569095.1). Lineage (NCBI taxonomy): Eukaryota > Fungi > Ascomycota > Eurotiomycetes > Eurotiales > Aspergillaceae > Aspergillus > Aspergillus conjunctus. Next base: position 183,212 of record JAPDEL010000057.1, on the reverse strand, counting down.
TATCTGCAATAATCGACGCACTCAAGACGTCTCGTCAAATCTTTCACCGGATGCATGCGTATGTGGTATATCGGATTGCTTTATCGTTGCACCTGGAGATTTTCCTAGGGCTATGGATCGCCGTCATGAATGAGAGCCTAAACTTGCAACTTGTCGTTTTTATTGCAATTTTTGCAGATATCGCTACCTTGGCAATTGCCTACGATAATGCTCCATATTCAAAAGCACCTGTTAAGTGGAATCTCCCTAAACTATGGGGTTTGTCCGTCGTACTTGGGATCATCCTTGCATTGGGAACTTGGGTTACGCTCACGACCATGCTAACAGCTGGTGAGCATGGAGGCATCGTACAGAATTATGGGAAACGCGATGAGGTTCTCTTCCTCGAGATCTCACTCACTGAAAATTGGCTGATCTTTATCACGCGCGCCAACGGACCTTTCTGGTCATCCGCTCCTTCATGGCAATTGATAGCAGCAATACTCGTGGTGGATCTAATAGCGACCGTTTTTTGCATCTTTGGTTGGTTTGTCGGCGGTCAAACCTCAATCGCGGCCGTTGTGCGTATCTGGGTCTTTTCATTCGGGGTATTCTGCATAATGGGAGGGATTTATTATGTGCTACAAAATTCCACAGTCTTTGACAATATCATGCACTGCAGATGTCCAAGAAAACGCACACCAACAAGACGAACTAGAGAGGATGACTTGCGTAAGATTTGTTCCTCTACTATTGTCGTGGCTTCGCAGTTAACTAGAAACAGGGGTCAACATGTATCGAATGTCATCCAAGCATGAAAAGGCCTCGGTACGATCTGAATAGTCAATATGCGTCTAAAATGATCTGCAGTCACCATCTGTTTGCGGGTACTTATTGTCAAGTCCCGGACCGACAATTATATTTAAGGCGGACGTGCAGAGATTTTGGCCCGTACTTTTAACGAAATGGAATGCCATCGGGAGTTGCAGCCAGAAGCTATAGAATACAATATTGTGCAACTAAACTTTTCACTTTTATCCTTAAAAGATTTGCTAAATTAGATCGCAGTTGACACAAAGAACCGATTCGCTTGGCCTAAGATATATCACACGTCCCTTGACAACCACAGGCAGATGGCAGAGATAATTATATCAGTAGCATAGAAAAATTAGTTTGATTATAACTAGCAGCCGGTCTTCCCGGCTTTCTCGCGGTCTCGTAGCTTGGTCCTAGATTACATCCGGTAGCCATACAGATAGATAGAGAGATAGAGATAGGTACGTGGGTAGTCTTAATGAGGGGTTCCGGGGGGGGGTGAGAATATACATGACGGCAAAATAGATATGCAAATCAATCAAGTACAAAAGTGAGACAAGGTAGGAAAAGATGTTCGAAAGGAATGCGAGGCTAAAAGATGAATAGAACATAAAGAAAGAAAGAAAAGAAAGAAAAGAAAGAAAGATGATTATGTGCAATAGTATTGAGGGAATGGTGGGGCAAAAGGATACCCCTGGAGGAGTGAAACCTATGATGTTGAAGTCAGGTGGTCGACTGCCTGGACGAGAGATCAGATACGGGCCATATAAATGAAATAGTATTCAAAGTAAGGGTTGTGGGAAACATACCTTGTCGATATTATAGTCAAACTTCTCTAGCGCGGCGAGGGAGGCATCTCGAGGAAAGCCCATACCCGTCAAGCGTTGGAGATTTGGATCATCTTGGGTGTCGTTCTGGAGGGCCCATCCGGGCGCTTTAGATTCAGGGCTGGCAGCAGCTGAGGGCGAGGGGGCTCCGTTTGTGCCTTCCGAGGCGGGAGATTTAGCATTGTCCAAAGGGGCAAAGAGGGACTCCCAATCATGTGATTGCGCGTTTGTATTGGCATTACTGGGGGAAGCTGAGGTTGGAGCGTTGACGTTCTTGTCGAAGCTAAAGAATTCAGACTCTGGATTTCCGGTATTGGCATTTGAAGAGGCAGCCTTTTGCTGCGATGGGGACGAGTCGAAGGAAAAGTCGAAGTCCAAGTTATTGTTACGGCTGTCAGAAGACGGTTCAAAATCATCGTCATCATCGTCTGCTTCCTTTGCCGGGGCTAGGTTAAGGCCTGCAAAGGCAGCCTCAAAGTCGGGAGCCTTGCTCCCAGTAGGCGGTGCGACGGCTTGAGTTTCACTACCGATAACAGGAGCCCCTGTCTTGGAATCGACCGAATGAGGAGCATCTGGAGCAACAGTTGGATCCGTGCGAGGAGGAAGCAGGCCATTAAAGTCCGGCGGAATGCCGCCTGCCGCCTCCTTCTCAGCTTTCTCGTCATACTTGGGGGGGCTTGGCTGTGAATCAGGAGCCGGAGGAAGGGTAGGGCTAGTTGCAGTGCCCGGAGCTGGGAACGCAGCCAATTGGGCCGGCTCGATAGCATCAGCCTTGGACGCTACCTGGCTCTGAGGGGGGGAAACAGGAGTAAAGTTGTCATCGAATCCCAGTTGAGCTTCGCTATCCGTGCTGTCATCGTCATCATCGTCGATCTCGTGGATGGGTGGGAATTCCGACTCAGGGTGGGCGGGTGCAGGGGCGCCATTAGTCTTAGTGGCGTTTGATCCCTGCTTCATCGCAGCGAAAGCCTCCTCGAAATCATTATCTTTCTGGGACTGAGATCGTTTATGTGCAGGACCCCCAAAAAGCTCGTCAAAGCTCGGATCGGTTACTCCAGGTACCTTCTCATCGCTAACTGGTGATGTAGGGGTAGGGGTCTCGAAAGCTCCGGGGATTTCTGGAAACCTCTGCTTCGAATCCTCCGTCTCGTCAAAGGGGGATGTAGAGGTAGGGGCAGCTTCGCTACCACCAGCATGTGAAGGAGCTCCTTGACTAGATATATCCTGGCCACCAAACCTACTAGTGGGGGGAGACATTTTGGTTGATGTGGTCGCCGATGATGCCTCAGTCAGAGGAAGGACGTTTGGGGTCAATTGGCTTGATAGGTCAGGAGGCGGTGGAGACACTGAAGGGGTTGGTACCGCTGAAGTACTAGGAGACCTAAATGAGCCCTGCTGGGAGTCCGCGCGGAAGGAGGTTGGTGGAGGTGCTCCCGAAGTCGTTGGGGAGGCAAAAGCAGGCCCAAACAGACTATCAAATGCACGCTGCTGTTCGTTTGATACTTGTGGGGACAAAGCATTGTTGCCTTCACTCGACCCAGTGAAAGTGCGCTTAAAAAACGGGTTAGTGTTCTGACTGGTCGTGGATGCAGCAGGGCTGGTAACAGCAGGAGGTGCACCACTCGTCGGGGTCCCGACTTCCTCCGTCTCCACAGGTTGTTCCTTTGCAGAGCTGTCAATCTCTTCCTGGATTTTGTCCCGTTCGCCTTCAACAGTCGCAAGTTGCTTTTTGTTAATTGCGACTAGGCCCTTCTGCTGGCGTGCATCGGATCGGGCCTTCTCCAGGACTGGCTTGAGTTGAGAAACCGCTAAGTTTGCTTCACGAATCCTCTCCTTCAAACTCGCATTTTCCTGTTGATCTGCCGCGAGAGCCGTCGATACCTGGTTATACTGGTTTTGGAGGTCCTGTCTGCTACCGTCGATGAGCGCATACTCCTGCTGCAATTTGCTGGTCTCCGCCTTTGAAACATTGAGTCGTTCCTCGAGAGCCTTGAAGTTCCTAACCTCCTGTTCGTACATGGCCCTGGCCTGCGAAAGTCGGGTTTCAAAATCGCGCTTTTGTTGAGATGTTTGGGACAGTTCTTGCTCAGCAGCCGTTCGCTTTGTCTGGACATTCTGCATCTCATTCGCCAATGAGCCGATCTGGTTAGACAGATTGGCAAGCTCGGTGGTCTCCTGGGTCAACTTCTTCGATTCTTCAGGGTCGTTGTCTCCTAGAAGGTCATCCGAGGGCTGGGGAGGAGATCGAGTGGCCGGGATACCAGATGACGCGCCAGTTGCCTGTGGTTGCAAAGTTTGACCGAATGAAGAAGTTGGGATGAAAGGTTTGAAGGTGGTAGCACTGGCTGGAGGTGACGCCCGCGATGCAGGCGAACCTGGGGTCTGGAATGGCGCATTGGATCCTCCCGTAGATTGAGGTATCTGGGAAGGTGCTGGGGCCGCGGCAGGCGCAGAGAAGGCATCAAGACCAAAGAGGTCATCAGCGGCAGAACGGGGAGCCGGAGCTGGAACTGCGGCTAGAGAAGGCGCAGGGACTGGAGCCGGGGCCGCCAGCGCAGAGCCCGGTCGACGCATACTTGGAGGAACTAATGCGGGAGGCAAGACCTGGGGAAGTGGGCCCTTTGCAGTAAACTGCTGTCGTATCAGGTGCATAGCAACCGCAAATTCATCCCTCGTCAATTGGCCGTCAGCATCAATATCTGCAAGGTCCCAAATCTGGGCAAGGGTCTCCTCAGGCAGCTGTGCTTTCGTAAAAAAGGCCACCGCCTGGTCGCCACTGATCAAGCCGCTCTTAGACGTATCAACGGTGTTGAAGTAGTCATCAAATTGAACTTTCTCCTGGGGCGAGACAAGCCAATCGCCCCCAGTCGACTGCGCAGATAGCGGTGATCCAAATTGCTGCCTATTGATCGGACTTTGAGTCCGCTGGGGCCCCGTAAATTGTTTTGGAATTGCAGGCACGGGAGGAACATCTAGCCCAGGCCGCGAGCCCACTGAAGCGCGGGGGGCGCCTCGTCGAGCAGCCGCTTCGAATAAGCCGGGAGGGAGGGACTGAGGAATTCCCCTCATGACGCCAGATTTATAAGACGTGAGCATGTGCATTGCGATGATAAACTCCGTCGCGTCCAGCGTTCCTCTTTGCTTTGTATCCGCTAAATTCCATATCCGTCCAAGGATCTCGTTAGGGAGTCTAGCACGCTCGAAAATTTGCTTCGCAGTTTCACCTATAGGGAGAGAAAATATTAGCTGGGGGAACTCAATCCAGAGATTGAGATTTCTCGAGAAGGAGAACTACCTGAGAGATTTCCACTCCTAGCCACGTCCGACTTTTCGAACAGTGAAACAAATTTATTAACATCGTCAGGGTTCAGCGCAGGCACTCGAATAGTTCCTGCGGCATTTGCTGGTGGAGGACTTGTTGCACCAGCATCACGCGAAGTAGGCGCAGGCGCGCTTGTATCGATTGAAAGGCCATCGAACTTGGGCAATGGGCCAGCTAGAACGGGGGATATAATCCCAAGTCAACACAGCTATACATAAAGTTGAAGGGGGGCAGGAAAGGGGGGCAGCATTATCCCTTAACCTCCCCGATTTAACTCACGTTGTATTGCCAATTCATCTGTCGGGTTGCGACCGGCCTGGGCGTGTCCAATCAATCGCATCACGATTCCAAACCCTGAGGGGGTTAGAAGCCCCCTGTTTTCCTTGTCGGCGATTTGCCATATCTATTATTGCCCAACGGAGGCTAGAATTAGCTACCCTACCTTCACTTTGAAGAAACAAGCCCTTTAGGGATATGAGCATCGACGTACCAATCCGAGGGTTTCCGGGGCGAGCTTGGTCTTTTCGAAGAATGGAACGGCAATCTCGCCGGTGATGACGCCCAGCTTGGTGGTGTCGGCAGCTTGGAAAAGTTGATAAAATACCCGTTTCTCTTCGGGGCTCAAATTGAGATTCTGCTGGCGTGCTGTTGTTGGGGGACAAGGAGCATCCGTCAGTTCCGTTGTAACATCGTCACCAGTGCAAGAGGGAACTCCTCCCGTCCGACTCCTGAGAGCTTGTCCAACCAGCGCGATCAGGATCGGATGGGGGGAAATGGGGCGAGGGGATGGGCTCACCATTGTCAGCCATGATGATATCTCAGGAGGAGCAGGCCTCCCCTCCTTATTGACTCTAGTATTTCTCCGAATGGGTGGGGAGCGTCGGACGAGGTGCGAGGATGTCAAAGGAGGTCTCCAGAAGATGCCACGGACATGGGCGGCCAAGGCGGCAGTTTTCTGGAACAGGAACGGGAGGGAGCAACGACGGGGAGCAGGAGAAAGAGGGCCCTGGCTGAGGGATCCGGGAAATAATAGGTTAAACGGGGTCAAGAGGATTAATTGCGACCAGAAGACGTTCAGAAGATTATCAGGAGGAGTAGTCGGAGTTGAAGTAGTTCGGTGCTCATACGAAAGAGGGGGGTGATTCAATCATCATTATGAGTTATGGATTACTACTGTTATGACTATGCCTATACTTATGAGTTGGCTGGGCGGTCAGTCTGCCCCCATCATATTTACTCGGTATCAAAGGCTATTACAATTGCAACAAGTTAAATTTTAACTTCTCCTGTTCAATCTGCCATTCATCATCCCTGGCATATTCCTCTCCTTCCCCAGCTTTTCAATATCCGCGTTATCTCAGAACGTGGTTCTTAGCGCGGCTTACAACCCCCAAATCTCACCCTGCACCATACAACCTACCTACTTTGATCCCAGCTTCAATGCAAGGATAACTCTTGAGGAAAAATAAAAAAGAATAAAAAATCAAGTATCAGAAAATGGTCAACGAGCGGTATATTCTTCGCTGCTTCAGGGATATTAAAAATATATCAGACAAAAGAAAACATAGGTTGTCTGTACTAAGCCAATCTTCTCTCCTATTTGCATGCAGCCAGGGTCGTCGCTCTAGATTTTGATCTGCACCAACGCCCTACTCCCGACAAATACACTACAGGAACACTCTCCAAAACCCCGTGATTGCCTCCAGCTTAGTACTCAGCCTCACCCTCAACATCATCCAGCGAGTCGCTAGCAACTTCCTCGTAGTCACGCTCCAGGGCAGCCAAGTCCTCACGGGCCTCGGAGAACTCACCCTCCTCCATACCCTCACCAACGTACCAGTGGACGAAGGCACGCTTAGAATACATGAGGTCGAACTTGTGGTCGAGAGCGGACCAGGCCTCGGCGATGGCGGTTGTGTTGGACAACATGCAGCTACCCAAATATTAGTTCCCTCTACCTTGAATTCCGCTTTAAAAAGGAAAAAAAAAAAAAGGATTAACTTACACAGCACGCTTGAGGTTAGCCAGGTCACCGTTAGGAACCTGCTGAGGAGGCTGGTAGCAGATACCAATCTTGAAACCAGTCGGGCACCAGTCGACGAACTGGATGGTGCGCTTGGTCTTGAGAGCGGCAACAGCACCGTGAGACTCCTTAGGCACAACGTCACCACGGTAGAGCAGGCAAGTGGCCATGTACTTGCCGTTGCGGGGATCACACTTGACCATCTGGTTGTTGGGCTCGAAGCAGGACATGGTGATCTCGTTGACGGAGTTGGCCTCGTGGGAGGCCTTATCGGCAGAGATGACGGGGGCATAGGCCACCAGAGGGAAGTGGATACGGGGGTAGGGGACCAGGTTGGTCTGGAATTCGTTGAGATCAACGTTGAGGGATCCATCGAAACGCAGGGAGGCGGTGATGGAGGAGACGACCTGAGCAATCAGGCGGTTCAGGTTCTCGTAACTAGGGCGCTCAATTCCGAGGTTTCGGCGGCAGATATCGTAGATAGCCTCGTTGTCGACCATGAAGCTGCAGTCGGAGTGCTCGAGGGTGGTGTGGGTGGTCAGGATGGAGTTGTAGGGCTCAACGACGGAGGTGGCATTCTGGGGGGCAGGGTAGACGCAGAACTCCAGCTTGGACTTCTTGCCGTAGTCGACAGAGAGACGCTCCATCAACAGAGCACCGAAACCGGAACCAGTACCACCACCGAAAGAGTGGAAGACCAGGAAACCTTGCAGACCAGCACAGTTGTCGGCCACGCGACGAACCTTGTCGAGGACCTGGTCGATCATCTCCTTACCAACGGTGTAGTGACCACGAGCGTAGTTGTTCGAGGCATCCTCCTTGCCCGTGATCATGTTCTCGGGGTGGAACAGGCTGCGGTAGGCACCGGTGCGGACCTCATCGACGACATTGGGCTCAAGATCACAGTAGATGGTGCGAGGAACATATTTTCCCTGGCCTGCGAAATATTGTCAGAATCCACCAAAGGCGATCAAACAAAATGCATCAGAAAGAGAATGCGAGGGCTCGGTTTCAACGCACCAGTCTCGGAAAAGAAGGTGCTGAATCCGTGGTCGGGATCATCCTTCTTGCGTTCTTCGGTCAAGAAACCATCGGGCTACGCGTGGTCAGTAAATTTTGATTCCAAACACTTCGTACCAATATTCTTGAAGCGTCAAGGTGTGAAGCGGGTTTAAATTCAAACACCCATGGTCACGTACCTGGATACCGTGCTCGAGGCAGTAGAGCTAAACAAAAACAACGCGATCAGCACGTAAAATCCTTCCCAGCAGTGCGTGCCTTATGAATCCTCCTCCTTATCCAACTCGAAAATCAAAATTCCAGGATTATCCAGTGCGTAATTACCTCCCAGCAGGAATTGGCGATCTGACAACCGGCCTGGCCAACTGGAGTGCGAAATAAAACATTAGTGACACGACATCCCAGCAAGCGAACAACCGAGGGGCATGGGTAACAAAAAACACACCGTTCAAACTAATAACTTCTCTCATTTTGGCGAGTCGAATTGACGAAATTCAAGAAACAAGAAAATAAAGGAGAAGGGAGGAAGAGTAGGAGAAGAAGAGGGAAAAAAAAATAAGTAGGCCCAGAAGGTCGATCTGGAGTTCTGGACGGAGGTTTCAGGGGTAAAGAGTAAGTAAAGACGGAACCACAGAAAGAGAAAGGTAGTCTACGGGGGAGAAGAGAGAGGGGGTGGAAAACAGAGAACCGGTGGGAGGAGCTACGGGCGGAAACTCACTATTGATCGATGAGAAACGGACTTGCCTGAAGATGGAAGCAATTGCCCAGGATTCCAGATGATCGGTCAATTCGATTTGTTGTGGCCGTTGTTTTTCCTTCTTAGTCCCTATTTTTTTTCCTACCCTGCTCCATTCATGCGCTGTCAAGCCAGCCCAACAGCATTGTCGTGGACGTGGCTAATCCATTGTTGATCCGTCCGTTGGGTCGCGTTCGGCCTGAGGGCTCTTGATTGGCTAGCCGCCGCCCACTAGGATGACCTGGCGGTGAAGCGGCTGAGTCAGCGAAGCGCCTTGATCACGTGTCGCCTAATGGCATGACCCAAGCCATTCTATCCAGATCCGCGGTTCTAGCAACAATCCTCCTCAAATCGAATAGCAGCCTGCAGGTCGGGTTCCATGATGCTGTTACCGTCTTTTGGTAGGTCAACAGTAAATTACCCCTCCAGAAATTGATATTCTTCTCATCCTATACCCGTAACATGTTCGCCCGAAGCTCATGCGTACGGAATAGAAATGCCTCATCAATGATGTGACAGCTGCAAATTGTTGCAATACCTCAATCAATCCCCCTGAGTGTGTAGACTCTCTCCGATCGACATCATAATCCATCCGCCACTACCATCATGCTCTTCCTCCCTCTCTACATCCTTCCTCTCCTCTACATCCTGGCTGCGGCCAATGTCGAAAAGACCATCTTCATCGCCCCATCCGCAATCGCAATCCCTTCCATCGATCCATCCCTAGATGACCTCGGCCTAGAGCGACTGTCCCCATCTAATGGATTTATACGAACGAAGTTGAATGCGTCATTCCCCACCGATGAATCCTCGGGTACAGACTCGTGGTTTTTTCTCGAGAATCTAAATCCGGGACAGCGGTATGAGGTGCGCATCTGTTGGCTTGCCACGGTATGACCATTCCTTGATTCCAACCTGCCTTTTTAATATCTCCCAGTGCGACTAACAGTCAGATAGCAACCAACCGCCTTTGACCTCACCACCTATACTCTACCAGACATCCTAGACGATCAGTCGCATATCTCTGCCCTCAGCCTCTACTCTGCCGCGCGTCTCGCGTCTGCCCAGCCCTCCCTTAACCGCCAGTCTTCATTGTCGGCGGACCCGGCCCCATCGTCCGATTCTGTGCTCTTTCTTCGGATTACGGCCACCGCGGACTATTTCTCATTAGACGATTCGCTCATGGAAACGGTGCCGCCTGTACTGGTCGATGTAATCTTGGACCCGTTTCTGGGCAATGTGTTTCCAAAGAGTTTAGTACCCACGGCATGCTGGGCGGGTGTCGTAGCTTGCTTGGCTATTGTGGTGGCTAAGTGGGTAGTAGGAGAATTCGGAAGGCTTGCAGAGACAACTCTTGTAGAGGGCTCCCGGTCTGAGAAAAAGGTACAATAATTTTGACTGGCGATATCATGGCACTGAAGGCAGTGCTGTAGTAAAGTAACCTACCCGATGTGATTTTAACACATCATTTAGCAGACGGCTTATGCACATTTTACTACTTATTTGCACCTCGTCCGCTATGCAATCTTTACACAGCTACAGCGCTATATTATGTATGATTTGCCAGAGAGGTAGGGAGACTGTATTTTGTGTGAATTACTGGAAGGGTACCAAAATACGAGGAGTTCTTATACGCAATATCGTCTCTCATATCAAGTAAAGGGGACTGAGCGGGCGAAACGAGTTGACTACAGTTGGACGCCCAAGGCACATGCAGCGTGCTCTATATCCTGGAGGTCAAGTTCTTCTTTGATAAACGGGCTGTTGCAATCTATTCTTCTAAAATAAATACTGGAATTATCCTTCAATACATATCCTCATAGCCTGGAGATCCCTGGATGAAACCAGGAAATGTCAAGATCACACTTGTCCTTTGGTCGCTGTACTGAGGGTTTCTTCTCCAAGATCACCAGAATCCAAAAGAACATTCTATCCCATGGACTTCTTTATGTACCGGATGTATCTTCCGGTACTACACTTACCAGTTCCCTGCCCAGCAAAATTCGATATATTGTTCCGAATGTACCTTTATATTACGTTGTGCCATAGCCCAGCCTGGAGTCTCCGGCCCATCGTTAATTCTAGCTATCCATGTTTTATGGCTGCAAGCTTGTTGTTGTTGTATGCCTACAATCCTTGCGAACTGCCCAGGCAAAGCAAGGGCCAAAACTATTTCTACTGTTACAGTTGCCCGCCTTCTGCTTATTATATAGCACCTAATGTGTACTATACTCGTCCAAAGAAGCTCAAAGCATGCGTGCTGAGCCTGGACTATGGAGCGCACCATGGAAATAATTTTACAGAACAATGCTGTTTGAATGATAGGGCTTGGACTCTCAAAATGTCACAAATAGAAGGGCAATGAGAGCATCCACCACTTACTAGCATATTCATGAGACTGTCTTATATTACTCCACGAATAGTTAGCAAAAAACGCAACAATGAAGGACCGGGATATCGAGGGTACCTAGGCTACTTTATCGTACGTACCAAGGGCTGGTCTCTAACAATCACATCATTCATCATTCAAGTTAATAATACTTGATTGAGGGCTATATCTATGACTCATGCAAAGAAAAAAAGCCCTAGATCTTGCAAAAAGCAGTACTAACAAAAAGATCCTGGTTTCGATACTGAGGTAGCTGTTAGGCAACTAGAACTACCTCCAGACCATGAAGAAGGAAAAAACATATAGCATGTCCTGGTTTCGATCCAGGGACCTATTATTGCAAGTTAGGATCGTTGTTGCTGGTAAGCTGGTGGCTAAAGTGGACGTACCTCCGGGTTATGAGCCCGGCTGTGCGTGCGTTAGTAAGAGATTCTTCTGAATTATATGGATCACGTGATTCCGTACCGCTCTTCCCCTGAGCTAACATGCTCCCATTGGTTGGAATAATTTCAAGAATGTGAAAGGGAAACCTCTCGTGAATTCGTGAATTCGTGGTTGTGTGGTGGGTTTTTCGTGGCTCCGTTGCAGGCTTTTCATGGTCCACTTGGGCGGCCAAGTTAGGGTTGAGGCTAGCGCACGGGTGCGGCTACGGGCAAAGATAGTGGGTAAATTCCGCATCGGATTTAGCGTAGAGCTTAGGCCCAGAGGCTTAATTACGACTCACTTGAGTCACTCCTATGTAGTCAGGTTCATTGCGGGTACATAAAAGTACAAAGTAATCACATTGGGATGTATTACTGATGTCGGCAGGATGAGAAATCGGGGGAGAATTTTTGTTCCCGTGGGGTGGCTGCAAAAAGTCCGTTGGAGGCCAACATCGATTTGCTAATCATTTTTGATAATGATATAATACGGACGGCAGGAGCCGCACTCCAGAGGATTATTTTTTTTTTTTTTTAATTATTTAGTAGGCTTCAGTGATATTTTATTCTATGGTAAAAGAAAATGGTATAATTCAGCCGTTGGTTATGGTGATGCAACAGAAATATAATAATAGATGGCCTAGGTCGCTCCAGATATATAATTGCACATCGCCGAACATAGGTAAACATCACTGAGCCGGTTACACATCACGGCAAATCAATTGGTTAATATTGGAGTATACGGGATATTCAAGCCTGGGACCTTGGTACACAGAGTACTTCACTAATCAATAGTAAAGACTGAAGCTGATTACGAGAGGGAAACCTCTTGGGGCCGACCGCGAGCAATACGTAGGATGGGGGATGGAAATAGAAGATAGAAGCATATGGATAGATAGAAGCTTGTAAGATTAAAAAATTTCTAGAATTAGTCTATCGGCACAAAGAGCAATATATAACCAAGAACCAATGGAAACTGGCCATACAAGTGATGCACTCTGATTCATTAATAAACCAAAGTCGCTCGTGGTATTACTATGTCAAGCAAAAACATTATGTAGATATCATAGACAAAAGAAATAAACCAACTATATATCATCTAATCTTCGAAAAAGTGAAGAACGGCGCGGATACCCCTCGATCCGAGTCCGTGCGGCGGGTAAGCGATGTAAAGGGGTTCGTCCTGCGCCCCCAGTTTCGCTCGGAATTCGCTCTTGCGAACGAGATGGAACTGCTTAGCTAAAGCTTCGTAGGTGTGTTGCAGCATCTTGACCTTAGTGCCTTGGATATTATGGCCGGGGATCAAAGAGGTGGTTGCACCCGCACCGAAGGTGAGCGACTTGACCCCAGACTTCGAGGCGGTCTGGATGGAGTGGGTGATGAGGGATTCGATGACGCCGTTCGGGGAGCCGGGGAAGTCGAAAGTGTGTTTCACTTGCATGCCATGGGCGGGTGAGATCGTGCATAGGGCGACAAAGGCGCAGATTCTACCGGATTTGTCGACAGCGTAAAAGTACCACCGGTGTTCGAAATCACGCCAGGGGTGGATCTCCGACAGGTGGACCTGGGTGCCCTTTCGGTTGGTCTTCCAGTCCTCGATTCGCTGGTCGATCGTGGTGCGGATCTCGTCGGATGGCATCTCTCCTTGGTTCACAGCCACAAGCTTAACGCCTTCACTCTCCGCGTGTCGGATTTTCTTCGCAATCTCGCCCTCGATAGCGGCTTGGTTGCGCGTGGCATTGACCCGTTCCTCTGCGATGCAGGAGAGACTGCGCCAGCCTAACCTCTCGCCCAGGATGGTTTCAATCGCATGGGAGCATAGCAGCCAGATGGGCTTGTACTTTGTCTCCCGGCGCAGCCAGGTCAGGAACTGCGTGACGACCCGGGTATATTGCCGTTGGTCACAAAGTGGGTCGCCCGGGATCACGACATAGTTGCTGCTGCTGACAACGTACGCAACCGCAGCACCAGTGGCCATGTCGCGCCAGATCTTGAAGCGCTCGTCATACCAGGAGGTCGAAGTAGCGTCACCGTAGTTGGCGACAAGGTGTTCCAGTGGCTGTAGTTCCTCCGTGCTCGACGCCACAGCGCCCTTTTTATCCCGAACCCATGGGGGCTCGATGGTCGAGGATTCCGGATGACGTAGTTGCAAGACAGGTGGCTTGGCCGGGAAGCTTTTCGGGTCGCGATAGAATAAGGATGCGAGACGAATGTTGCCTAGTTTAAGGAGAAGCATCAGTAGACGTTCCAGCCCCACACCGGCACCCGCATGGGGCGGTGCTCCCCAGCGGAACCCTTCCATGTACTCCTCCATAGAATCAGGGTTGATGCCGACCCGGCGCATATTTGCTTCGAGCATATGCGGGTCATGAATGCGCTGACCGCCTGACACGATCTCTTGACCGCGGATGAACATATCAAACGAGTTGGTGAAGCGGCTGTCATCTGGGTCTGGCATTGTGTAGAATGGACGAGCACCGACGGGGAACTTATCAAGGACGTAATAGTCGGTGCCGTACTTTTCCTTGACTAGTTCTCCTAGGCGTATCTCGTCCCGAGTAGATAGATCTTCGTCATCGGGGAGCAAGTTGCCCTCTTCATCGCGCCATCCCGAGTCGTTGAGCAGTTTGATGCCATCGGAAAAGCGGATGATCGGCGTCTCGTCTAGCCATACTACATCGTCGGAGGGAAATTGGTGTTTTATGACCTCGACTTCGCGGCGGTAGCGTCCATAGACGCCCTTCAAAATATTCTTGATGACCGAATCCAAGACCGATAGCATCTCATGGTAATGCTCCTCGATTGCCATTTCGATGTCCAGTCCAGTATATTCTGTCAAATGGCGGTGGGTGTTGGAGTTCTCTGCGCGAAATACCGCGCCGATCTCATACACGCGGCCAAAATCTGCGGCGATGGCCATCTGCTTGGCGAGTTGGGGACTCTGGGCGAGGAAGGCATCTCGACCAAAGTAGTTAACCTCGAAGACACTGGCGCCGGATTCTGTTGCAGTACCTTGCAACTTTGGAGTGTGGATCTCGATGAAACCTTGCTCGTCCAAGGTGGATCGGAACAGGTTACTAATACCCGATTGGATTCGGAATATCGACTGGGAGGTCGGCGTGCGCAGGTCGACCAACCGGTTGGACAGTCGGGTGCGGTCCGGGATGTGGCTGCGGCGGCCTTCCACGAGATCCTCCTCTGGAGTGCGAATCTCGGCCTCGTAGACGCTGAACGGAACAGGCTCCTCACGCCGCACCACCAGATGAACCTGGTCGATGGACAGCTCAACATCATGGACCGTACATCCCAGCACCGGGACATCGGGGGCTTGAATTGTGCCTCGAACGCGCATGATGTCGCCGATGCGGAGATGCTCGGCCCATTGAACCATCGCAATGGACTTCTGGCCAGGCACGGCGTGGAGGACGCCCTGGAAAGTCGACAATTGCTGGCGGAAGACCAGGAACACCAGCTTGGCACTCATGCGACGCACGATATGCAGTCGAGCTGTGAAGAACACCTGCTTCCCGACCCACGACGCATCGATATCGTCAAATTTGATGCGGGGTTCTTGGACACGCGAGGAAGACTGTACCAGGGGCAATTCCCCATAGAGTGCCTTCATCTCGGCCGTCTCCTCACGGATCGCTTTGGCGATCTCCTCCTTCCGGGTCTGTTCGGAACCCGACGAGTGATGCTCCTCGCTGAGCCGAGAGCGCTCACTCTTCCGTTGCTGACGGGACAACCGTTTCTGTTGATTCTTACTCAGATTGGTCCCGGAGGAAGAGTCATCGGACATGTCTCCTTCCGAAGAGGAGACATAGTCGCGATCCCGGAGGAAACTGCTGAGGATGCTTCGCCTGGGCGACGCAGGTGAGGATTCCGATCGCCGATGGTTGGACGACGGGATGTAGGGGAGAGAGAGGGAGGGGAGGGAGGTCTCCTCCATTTTGGGTTTGATCTTGGAGAATGCCCGTTTGATAGACATGGTGACGGTGATTGCTCTGCTCTGTGGCAGTACTCACACGAAGGGGGTGGAATGAGCGAGGATGAGGGATGGGACGGGGCTCCCAGAGGAGGGGCAATTCGGAGGCTAAGTAGTCAGCAAAATGAGCACCCAGAGATACTCCCTAGGTAGCGATGCTGCTAATCAATATCATCAGTAATCATTAAAGCCGGCGGGCACGATAAAAAAAAGGTTTCTAGGGAGTTTATAACCGACTACGGCGCCGGATCTGGGTGGTTCTTTTCCTTAGTGAAGATTGTTAAGCCGTGATGTCATGCAAACACCCAGGGAAAATCCGGGAATGGGCGCCTGCAGGAGGCCTCTCATTCGATCCATAATAATAATAATAATGATCACTTCATCATCCCATCATTAGAAAAGTCTTACTCATGCCGAATGGGGGTCTCGCCCCTCGCCGATCCGTGGGTTCCAAAAGCCCCAGGCTCTATTTATTGAGGAAAAGTAGGTTGGACGGTCAATCTGATCCTTGTGTCTTGATTTTTAGCTCCGCAGCACAAGCCGCTTGGCTCTGCTGCCATTGAATCCATTCTCATTCCATCCCCTCGTTATCAAGCCACGCTCCCATCCTCCCTCTGACTGGCGGTTTCTTCCCCCTTGCTTCCTTTTTCTCTTTTTTTGCTTTGTGTTTCCCTGTCCTTTTTCTCTCTTTCTCCCCCTCTTCTCTCCTCGTCTGGCTCCTTTCCCCCGCTCCCGTAAACCTACCTAAGTACCATAACCCGTTTAGGTTGTCTCCCTCTTGTCCCCCCCCCGCATAATTATTAGAGGATCACCTCTGTCTTATGATGCCTTCTTCCCGTGGGTGGCTCCGAGTGCAAGCCGTCTTCTGGCGCTGTTTAATGCGCATCGGCATGTTTCTACATACACTCTCCTTTCCGCGCCCGAAGTCACCCTCGTTCTCCCGATCCTTTCCGTCTGGTTCTTCCAAAGTTGTCTTGAAGTTTTACTGCCCGCCCGGGTATCACCGCGGTCGCAAAGAGGGCCGGCGGCTGCCGGTGCTGGTCAACTTCCATGGTGGTGGTTTCACGCTAGGGGCCCCGACTGACGACCGTTATTGGGCTCAGTGCGTCGTATCGGATGTCGGTGCCGTCGTGGTCAGTGTTGGTTATCGCCGCGCTCCTGAACATCCGTTTCCCGCTGCCGTGGACGACGGAGTCGCCGCACTCCAGTATCTCGCCGCCCACGCTGCCGAATTGGGTCTCGATATCTCCCGCGTGGCACTCAGTGGATTTTCCGCGGGCGGAAATCTCGCTGTCACCGTGCCTCTGTTGTTGAGGGATCAGACGGCTCAAGACCGGCGAGATGGATGGCTGAATCGCGCCGAGTCCACCCAGCAGCTGGTGAGTGCCTCGGTTAGTGATCTAAATATCGTCGCTCTCTTCTGCTGGTATCCGATCCTGGATTTTGAAGAGTCTCGCGATCACCGTCGTGCGATGAGCGCCAACCCCGACAAGACTCTTCCTCCCTTCTTCACCAACCTCTTTGATGAGTCCTACCTCCCTCGTCTCCTGGACCGTCGGTCGCCCTACGCATCGCCTGTGCATGCCACCGACCAATGTCTCTACGAAGCCTTACCGCACGATATCTTCTTCTATATCTGTGAATGGGATATGCTGCTGAATGAGGGTCAGATCTTTGTCCGCCGTTTGCAAAACATCAACAAGCATGTCCGGGCAATGATGATTGAGAAGGCACAGCATGCCTGGGACAAATCCCCCAACCCGTTTCGCGATCAGAACTCCGTAAATATCTTGTATCGCGATGCCTGTGCTGACATGAAAGCCATTTTTGACGGCCGTCGTTAGACTCTACAGTGCCTCCTCTGTGTATTATGCAACTACTATTGCTCCTTTTTCATTTGCGGCTCCTCATGTTTTTAGAGCAGATATGGCATTATGCGATCGTACTATTGGCGTTTTGAGGGATCAGGGCCGGTTGACATTAGATACTTACCTATATTGTACAGTACGGTTGAATTGAATATATATGCGAGAGCATTTGATGATCAAATGAGAACAAGACGATGGAATCGAATTGGTGGATCATGCCATGGCTCTTGGCGATGGGACCAGTTCGTGGCAATGCAATTGATCGCCCGCCGAATACGACGCCTTCCTAATGCGGAAATCATCTGTCCTCACGGCACCTCCAGCCCCGTATTCCGACATCATCGCCGACCCACGGCTTGGCCTCGTTCTCCAATCCTATCCCCGGGTCTTCTCCTGAGCATCGTTCCAAGACTGCCCGGTGGCCCATGCTTCAGGCTATAGATATGCCCGTTCCGACTACTGGGATCTCGATGGCCGACATGATGAGAGAAAAAATATTGATCCAGTTCGTCGTGACGTAAAACTAGCACCATGCGCTCACTTTACCAACTCGTTTCCGTCGGCCTCTTCACAGCGGCATCAGCTCAACTTCCATCCGCGCCTCCCCTCGATCCTATTCCATCTTACATGCGTTGTCCCCCCGATGGACCTCTTCTCCCGCGCCCAACCAATCTAGCCCGTTCAAAGTACGTTCAAGATGCCGCCAGCGACCTCGCTGCCCTGCTGGACTCCGCCGTGAAAGGCGATATCAAGGCCGGCTGGGTTATTGACAATGTCACCTTCTCTCTGACAACGGTGTCTCCCAACGGAGGGCCAGGTGCTGATCATGGGAAACCGTTTTGGGAATACCATCATCGAGGAATAAACAGCACTCTAGGATCCCCAGAGGTTACGGGAGACACACAATACTTGATTGGATCTGTATCCAAGGTCTTCTCCGACTTGCTACTTCTGAAATCTGGGATCAATCTCCAGGCTCCTGTCACGCATTACTTGCCCCAGCCGGTTTCGGATGGTTCCCCCATTCGTTGGGAGAATATCACTTTAGAAGCCCTGGCTGATCATCTTGCCGGAATCCCTCCTAACAGTAAGCATCTTCTACATTTTCTCGCTACTGACGATGTCTTATACTGAAGTTCTAGACTTTTACGAGTTCTACTTCCTCAACTCACTGCACGAGAGTCTGGGGCTTCCGCACCTGAATGACTCTGTCTACCCTAGCTGTGGAGTTTCGGGATTAAACGGTCAATGTACTCGACAACGTATGTCTTGCTTGACCTCAATACTTGAATAGTGCTGATTCTCGTAGAGGTCCTCGAGGGCCTTCTTTCCAAAGAGCCCGTTGTCCCAGTCAATTCGAAGCCTGTCTATTCACAGCTTTCATTCACCCTCTTCGCCTTCTGCCTTGAAGCGGCTACAGGGAAGAATTACTCACAGCTACTCGACGAGTTCATTTACAAGCCAATGAATCTCAGGAACTCCGGGGTATCCCCAGGGGACTCTGCCCGTGCAGCCATTCCTAATGGGATGTCGTCGTGGGGAAGTGACTATGGATTCAACACGCCGTAGGTGTTACTTGAACCTATAGCCACCAAGGATCGAGAGCAGCTAGCTAACGGATCTTCAGCGGCGGTGGACTCTATTCATCTTCCAATGACCTGAGCAGCTTCGTAAATGCAATCCTCGACCGGTCAATCTTACAAACCCCCGCAGACGTCCGCAAGTGGCTCAAGCCAACTTCAATGACCAGCTCCCCAACTGCCTTGGGTGGCAAGCCGTGGGAAATTCTACGGACCACAAATCTCACTCCTGATTACCCCCACACCATAGACATATACGGGAAATCAGGAGGTGCAATGGGGTACATGTCCCAGATCGCCGTGATTGACCAATATGGTGTGGGAGTGGTAGTCACGACTGCTGGTCCCGTCGATTCGATGAACATCCTTTATCGCGCAGTTGTGGCAACTATGATCCCAGCCATAGAGGAAGAAGCTCGACTCCACGCCCGTCGGTTCTCGGGAAACTGGACTACCAGAAAGCAGAATAACAACAGCAGCACGGCTCCCATTCATCTCGAGCTTACTCTCGATAATGGGCCCGGACTCAAGCTCGGCTCCCTCGCTTGTAATGGATCATCCATCATTGAAGCCATCCAGACCATTTGGGAAATAGAATATCTTCCCGTCGGGTTCGGTATTCTCAGTCCAGACTTCCGGATTTATCCCACCGAGGTCGAGGCACCGGTATCCGCCTCGGAATCCCGGGATCTCCTGGGCCAGGCGGGTATCCCCTATCATGACAAGGTCGAGCTTATTCGCCAAGATTGCCGGATCAGTCTTGAGATCGTCCCCGTAGATGGTCAAAGTATGTCCGATCTACCAGGACAGGATGCCCTGACGACCTACTGTGGAGCATGGCAGATGGCCGACTGGCCGACATACGGCGGAATATCACTAGACAAGATCGTGTTTGTGCTAGAGAAGCAGTCAGGAAAGATGATTGGAGTTGAAGTCCCAAGTCTTCGGGGTGGAATTTTGGTTCATTCTCCTTGAGCAGGCTCTTGATGCACCCTGATCTCGAGCTCCCATAGTCTTTATGGGTCATAAATAGTAATGCTTTCATCTGATGTTCAAAAAAGACACTGGGCAGAGCTGAAATGGGTATATAAAGTTGCTTTTGTATTTTTATATAGAGACGGATATATACTTTTCCAATTTTTTTCTTTCTTGGTTGATAGGAACCAAATACATTAGATCTCGTTATCTGTTTCTGTACCATCACTTAAATCACCATCAGATTCACCGTCATCATCATCGTCCAGATCACTATCGTCATTATCCCCATCATCAAGACCGGGAATACCCCTCCAATCAACATAATCACCTTCCAACCAGCGCCGACTACGTGGGAGCTGGTACGGATCGAAGGGGAAATAAGCATCGAGCTGATAGCCCATATCATCGCCGGCGCGGGTCTCGCGCTCAACCTGGCTGAAGCGAGGGTCCGCGAGGGTAGAGATACTGCGGAAGGAGGAGATGCGGAGCCGTTTGTTTGTTTCAAGGATGGAGAAGACGTAAATGAAGTTGAGGTGTTGGGACATGCGGGCGAATTCGGAGACGATGGCTGGGGAGCAGACCTTGAGCGGGTTGAGTTTAGAGTGGATAGCCTTATTGAGGATGTCCTTGACGTTGGGTGGGAAGATGAGGTGTTCGGGTTCGAGTTCGTCGACTTGGTCGGGAGTATCACCATCGATGGCGGCGGTGGTGAGGTCCCGCCAGCGGAAGCAGAAGATGTAGAGGAGGGCTTGGGCGGTGGAGTAGAAGGGGCCGTAGCGGCGGAGATCGGGCCCGCGGCATGTGGCCTCGTAGTCGGAGCGAAGGTTGTTGAGATGGGTTCCGAGCAGGTCGAAGACGTCGCGGACAACTTCGCCGGAGATGTGAGCGCCTCGGGCGACGAAGCTCGCTAGGTAGGCAGCGGCTGATTGGCGCATGATGGCGGGTTGGGCTTTGTTGAAGATGAGCTGGACGCAGGTAGCGGCGAAGCGGTCTACTAGGATGGGTGAGGATTGGGAAAAGTGGAAGAGGAGGAACTGGGAGTGGCGGGAACGGTAGGTGGGGAGGATGATGTTTTGGAAGTGGCTAAGGAGGAGGTCCAGGGCGTTCTCCTTGTCATCAATGGTGCCGCTGGTGAATGGGGGTGCGTAGTATTCGAAGAGGGCGTCAATCATGCCGTCGAGCTTGAGAATATTATCCTTGATGGTCTTCACTCGGAGAGTCTCTGGGTCGATGGACTCGTCGCTCATGACGGATGCATTGTCATCATTCTCGTCGTCGAGGTCATCCCCGAACATCGCGGTTTCAGGTGAGACATCGTGCAGCACGTCTTCACCTTCCTCGTCTTCGATGTCTTCCATGTCAACCTGGATTTGTACGTCGACTTTGACCAGCTTCTCTGTGACGAGGGCGAGTATGTCTCCCTGTAGTTCTGGAGTATAGCCGATGATCCGAATGAGATTCCGCGTGTAGGCAATGTTGGCCCTAGCAGAGTCGGTATCGAAGGGGAATTGCGTAGACAAGATGGGCGATAGTGACCCGCTACCAGATGGGATCAACTGCATCACATGGCGGAGAGCCATGTGAACGCGAGTGTAGACCTCAGAACCGTGTACGGGGGGATAACCCGGCACTTTCCCCGTGCCCTTCGGGAGCTCGCCCAGGTAACTGACCAGCATTTTAAGCACGGACGCCAGATGGCAGCCTTGGGCTGCCGCAAGATTACCCAAAAATCGGATATACAGTTTGACGTACGACTCGTCCCGCCCGAGCCACTCGCTGTGTAGGACCGCCTGAACGAGTCCGTTGCAACTGCGATCCAAGGATGCCACATTCGACAAAAGACCCATAAGATGATGTTTCAAGGTAGTGTGTGTAGGTACATTGTATGCCACTAAACCATCCTCATCCCGGCGGCGGGGGTCGATGGTGAAGATTTCCTTGACACGGTCATAGGCCTCGCTGTCGCCGCCCGATGCGTGCCGTTGGATGGCTCTTCGCACTTCTTCCCGCACAACCGCCGCACTCTTCTCCGTTGTCCCCGAGTTTGTCGTGTCTGGAGTCGTGTTCTCGTATGGAATGTCCCGCATTTCCACGTCCTTCTCAAACTGGACCCGGGCCCGCTTCCGGGGACTGGGGACGCCATCACCATCAGAAGCAACCGACGACGATGGAGAGAGGGTGAGATCCACCTCTTCCATCCTGTGTTTTACCCCGGCTGCTGAATTTTGTGGTTTAGAGGTCTTCAGGATAGGCACAGGTGAAGATGTCGCCAACGTTTTAGAGGGAGGGTTTGGCCCCCGTGCCGTGGCTGGGCCGCGCGTGACGCCCGCGAGGGATACCATGACAGGAATCAAACAAGTTTTATATGGTAAAAGCTGCTCGGGAAGACAAATACAGTGCCCAGAGCTCGTTCATTTGCTGCACCTCCGAGAAGACAAAAGTTCTTGGAGGTAGAGCAGCCGAAAAGAAGAGGGTGAAAAGACTGGGTTGAACAGGCACACGACACAGTGCAAGCAAAAACCCCTTCGATGAAATAGTGCTACAGGGGAGGGGTGAGCTGGGGGAAAGGGAACAGCGATGTGAGCTTCATCAGTCCATCGAAACACACTCAAGCATTAGGGGGGGGGCGAGTGTGAATAAAAAATCGATGGCAGCTGGAGATGGAGATATCGAAAGACGTCAAAAAGGGAATGAAAAAAAGGCCCGATCGAGTTGTCTGGGTGGAAGTGGAGGGAAAAGAAGCTGACGGAAACTCGATTTTTTTTGTGGGGCCTGTGGGCCTGAGGCCACCAGACCCGTGATCACCGTGTGACCAACGCGTGACCGTGCACTTTTCGCGAGCCCTACGCTTTGCCTCTTTTGGTTATATAGATCGATTCTACTTGTACGGATGCACGGCGGCAGGAATTTGAAACATATTTGGAGTTGGAGTATATTTTTTGTATTTCGTGGCATAAATCTCGGGTTCTCATCCAGGATTATATAGGGTAGACATCAAAGATCCCACTCAGATAGTAATCGCGTAAAAAAACAAGAGGAACAGGGGACAGCTGAGGGTAACGATAGCCCTTCCATGGTATATAGCAGGTAAAAGAAGAAAAAGACATTAAAACACCGGTAAGATGACTAGACATGAAGGAGCGAATATCAGTTGGTCGTAAGAGAGTTGATTGCTGCCTCGGAAGAAAGAAACTTCTAGTTGCTCACTTGCGTAGAAACAGCAGGACTCGTCATCAACAGGGTCTTTGGCGCATGCCCGAACTAAAAGCGAAAAAAAATTTCAAAACCAGGGGCCTGAGCTTATCGGTCCCAGCCGATCATCGAAGATACTGCCATAGAGGTCTTCGATCTCCACAAGGTAATCGTTCACCGAATATTTCTTCAAGCCTTTACTTCGCAGAATGCGCTCTTCCTCATCAAATAGAGGCGCCCCACCAAACTCCTCCACCACTTCGTTCACCTGTTCCAGCTCTTTTCCAAATGGATGAGGCTCAGAATTGTAGTAGTCGTTGGGTGGACGAGCGGGAGGAGTATTGCGAAGTGAACTCATTGGTGGAGGGGACATTCGCGATAGCGAGCGCTGGCGTGCGAGTTCTTGATGCGTCCGTTTCGTGTGGGACAGCGCGCGCTTGGGAACCAGAGGGGCTTCTGTGGATGAAGCTGTGGATGTAGATGAGCGCGGATGACTCGTCACGGTCGCAGAACGCTTGGGAAAGTAAGCGGACAGAGGGTTTGGTTCGATAGGTGAATCCTCCGGTGTAGTTGTTGGGGATGAGAAACTGTGCTGCGAAAAGGAGAGCTCTGAGTCGTCGGGAGATTGCAGAGAGGAGGTAGATGATGAGCCAGCCGAGTGAATATCGGGAGCATTGTAAGCAAGCATATTTGTGGTCGACAGTAGCTCGACTGGCGCTGAGATCTTGCCCCGCTTAATGGTGCCTGCAGAGAACTTGACTTGGCCCTCACGGTATGGCATTGGCGCAGAGACGTCTGGGCGCTTGGAGCGCTTGGTAAATGCTCGAGTGATAGTTGACATGGTAGCGACAATCGAAATATTTCAATAGTAAAGCAATGGCTCTCAACACATCAATAACCGACGATTAACACGGGCTATATGATTGTTTGTATCAAGGTTGCTGTTTTAGGTCGAAAATCGCCCGATCACTCGATTGAGTTGCTTTCCTATTTTTAGGCGCTCCAGATAATCGTTTGCGATACTTCAGAAAACTGTTCTCTCAGCGGAGTAAAGATCGTAAGAATGTGTGGTTGACGATCGCGGAGGTGGAGAAATAGAAGGAATGGAAAATCGAACAACGGAATGTCCGTTATCAGATTCGTGCTTTGGTATACAAAGTCGTTGTTGGAAGTTTCTTTTGACTTGAAAGAGGTCGATTGAATGAGTGCAGGAAGTAAAGGTCCCTTTGTCTTTTTTTTTTCTTGCACAGCAATGAAAAAAAAAATAATAAATGGGAAGGGTGGGTGGAAGTGTCGTCTCCGAAACTTGTGGGCTGCTTGACTCAAGGGGTGGGCGAGTTGCTGCAGCAGCACCAAGATTGTACAGTGAGAATCTTCGTAGTAGGCGGACAACCAGGACTCGCCACTAGGGAAGAAAAGGGTCGAGCAATATAAATGAAAAAAGGTTGGGAATAAGGACAGGAAGAAAGGAAGGAATCCAGGATACTCCGATCAAGGAATAGAGGAGGGAAAGGAAGGAAGAAAGTGTATCCCAGGGAAGGGAAGAAGAAGAGGGGGGAAGAAGGAGGCGAAAGAGAGAGGTGAATAATCGAGTGAAGAGAACAATAAAATATGGAACGAGTGGAAACGCAGGGATTCTGGAACTGGAGTTCAAGGCCCTGACCAGAACCTCCAGCACCCCCAAACCAAACCTAGTCGGCCAGCTGGACCACTCACTGCCAGAGCTGAACCGCCTCTCCTTGGATCCAGTCTGTTCGCTCGACTCTTTTTCCAACGGCGGTTCCCAAGGGTTTTTGCCTCTGCTCGTCACCTCGTACGGAGTGTTCCCGCCTCTCCCGAGTAGTGAGGTAATTTCCTGTCCCTCGGTTTTGCGACTCTTGATTGCTGAACCAGTAAACAAAGAGGTGGTCAACCCATGGAATCCCCTCTTCGCGGGAATAGAACTACACTTAAGGCCGAAGGAACGAAAACAAATTCATTCAAAAGAAATCGAATAATTCCCACATCTCTGACACCCAAAGCAGCTGATAGATGAGAGGTATGAATGACAAGCCTGGATTTTCCCGATCGCCTCTTTTAGGCTGTCACACCTCCAGAGCAGACGGTTTGGATCATCCCCCTCTTCCTGTTCACTTTGGCATGGAGTGGACGCGCCCAACGTGCTCCTGCAGATATGATTGGAGAGTCGCTCATCCTTCATGCTGGGATGATAATCAGAGTTAATCAATTTCATCCAGTCAAAGTCACACTTCGGCGCTCGCATCAACGCCGGCTCATTTTTAGCGCCAGGAACGGACTTTGGAAACGACCATCTGCCTTGATGAAACAAACTTTTCCCGCGGCCTGTCTCGACTCGTCTCAGAATGATACTCTACTTTTTTTTTTCTTTTTTGAGGGGTGGCATGACCGATGACATATGTTTTTTTTCATCGTCATAGACTATCGGCATATACAGATCGGTAAAAAATGAAAAAAATTATTGTTTAATATTGCTACCTGTGTATCGGTATGTGCTGTCTAGCGACGACACATCAACTCGCAAACTCGTCCAGATCTGAAAGTGGACAATCGTTTTGTCGCGTTGGCTGGGCGGGCCTCTTTTCCCCACCCGGAAGTTAACAAGTGGAGAATTATAAATAAGATTCTGATTGTTGAAGTTGCATTTGGGCCACAGCGGCACAGCCAACTCTCTTGGGGGATCAAAAGTTGATATGTAGGAACAACGCACCTGAGGCAGTAAACTCCTGCGACCGAAAGGAGGAGAAGAAGCCAAAGAGGAACTGACGGATGATACGTCCAACGCATGATTCTTCACACAAACCTACTACCCATCGAGGTATCCAGAAATAAGTCTCCCATATTTCTTTTCGGGCGCGGAACAGAACAGGCCCGGGTTTCCGCATCACGGGGAGCTTTGGGGCTTTGCTCGGACTTCATTTTATTGATATATTATTTCCATTAATTAAAATTAATATCGTTCTCGATGAGTTCTGGGTTTCTCCGCCTTTCGCCTGGGAGACTCAAAACTGAGAGGGTGTTTGCCTCCACTTCACAGGGTTCCCTTTCACTGGGACTAAAGGGTCTTCTGCCTGGCCCCTCTCTTGCTTTCCTAAGCGGATACTTTTTCCCTCCACATGATCTGATGCCTAATTTCTGCCTGACTGAAGTGGCATTTGTTTGATTTGTTTAGTGCAGTCACCTGATGTTATTTCTGCTTTTGGAAATCAAATCGGTCGATCATTCTGTGACTTTGAAGTGGCATGATCCCTTCCAGGTTTATTGCACACTGCACAAGACTGGGATATGTATATTTTCATTACCGGGAGTATACTCTGTAATTAGCTTGAGTATCTCGAATAGGAGTAGGTGGGTTTTCATCATACCTGCTCAAAGGCTGCTGCAGTAAATGATGCGAACATTCTAAACAAAAGCCGGAGAGTAGAAGAAGGGTATCTTAACTTTTCATTGCAGTAACCTAAAAGAGATAGAAGGCTAGGAATATATAAGGCAAGAAAGATGAAAAGTGAAATCATGTTCTAATGCAATCATCAAGAAATTTCTTTGATTTTTTTTTAAACCCCGTAGCATCTTTCCCCTACGCTTAGTCCTCATCCATGGACTCCCAGCCATCCGCTCCTCCAGCGGCACCCATCTCAGCACCGGCGTCTTCTTCATCCGACTCGTCCTGGTCGGGCTGCATCCCAACCATGCGCTCCTTCACCTCGCCTTCCAACGATGGCATCCGCGACACAAACGCCCGACGCACCGCCCCGTTAGTCGACGTGTCCCAGATCTGGACTACACCCTTGCTTCCCGCCACTGCCAACCGGAAGCTGACCTCGTTATCCGGCGCAAAAGTCGTCGAGAAGATCTTTCCTACTTCTAGCTTGCGTGAGACAACCATGCTAGGCTTATCGTTCTCGACATTCCAGAGCTTCACCTGCTTGTCGGTAGATCCTGTCACCAGGAAGCCCGGGATGGATGAGTTGACGTCAAAGGCGGACACCGAGGAGTCGTGCGCCTGCAAGGACCACACGGGTTTGGACTCCTTGGGCGACGCAGGCACGTTCCGAATGTCGTAGCGGTAGACCATTCCGCCGTCGGTTGTCACGTAGAAGTAATTGGGATCGTGGATGTCCCAGCGCACGTTCTCGACATCGGTGTCTACACCCCAACGAGCCTTGGCATCGGGTGCTCTCATGTCGGCGGCCACCACGGTTCGGTCGTAACTACCGCTCAGCAGGACGGTCGATTCCTTGGGGTGCCAGTCCAGGGAGCACACTTTGTCAGTATGGTGGCTGTAGGACTTGGCGCATTTGGTGGTGTTCAGATCCCACAGCTTGACCGTGCGGTCGGCCGAGGCGGACGCCAGGAGGTTGCGGTGTTGTCGGTTCGCGGCGAGAGCGAGGATGGAGTCGACGTGGAATTCGTCGTTGGCCTTGGTTTTCTTCTGCTTCTTCTTGGACTTCTTCGCGTCGGCTTCGAGGTCGGCACCGCCCTGACCGAGGATCGCATTGGGATACATACAATCCACGACGTCCAGGTCCCAGATCTCAATATCCGGCTCCATGGTTCCCACCGCGACGAAGTTACCGGTCGTGCGTCCTTCCGCGGTCTTCCCGACGGGGAAGTCCAACCATTCCAGACACAGCGGAATGGCGGGCAGCATGATATCATGATGCACGTAGAGGTTGTCCGCTTCGTCTTCATAAACGTATACTTCGAGATGTGCGACTTCGTCCTCGACCTTACCCGCCAGTAGCAGGTTATCTGTCGGCATAACTTGCAGCTCCTCTCGTTCCTCGTCCTCTTCTGCATCCTCGGGGATCACCAGGTACGGATCCTCCTCGTTGGGCTGATGATACGCCAATGACTTGACGTTGCCGAACATGGTAACCTTTTCACCATCCTCGTCGACCTCATCGCTATCGTAGTGGTCAAGGTCGTATTCCTTGAGATCGTCGTCGTCACTAGATTATCCCCATGTTAGTTTCTCTCTTTCACCAATTCTCATCCTGTGGTCACTCACTTCTTAGCCTCAGCTCCATTCTTCTTCTCCGCCTTGCCCTCAGCCTCGTCGTCCTCCATCGCATCACCATCTTTCTGGTCTTCATCATTACCATTCTCTCGTTCCTGCGCAGCACTCAATTCGCCTCGAGCGTCTTCGAGCTGCATGCGTGCAAGCTTAGATATGCGATTCATTTCCTCTTCGTCGATTTCATACTTCGTCGGAAATTGGGCCGCTACGCCACGGCGCACCCAGGCGGAGGTAGTAATCATAGACATCGTGCAAAAAACAAAGCTTCCTAACAGTGAAAAAAAAAAGAGAGAAAAAAATTCAAGATAAATACTGGAGATAGGAATTTCCCCAATACAGCTAAAAGAGAAAATCACCCCACAGAATAAAATTCCCTGGCAGTGAAAAAAATGAAGTTTCTCTTTCAAAACCCCTCCACAGTCTAAAAGATAAGTTTCATAGATTTTTTTTTTCTCTCCCACATCATTATCCACGAGGCAGAACCACCCACCGCTCTATACACCGCTATTGGAGAATTCCCTCTTTCTTGGCTACACTTCCGCCAATCCCATACCAATCCAGAACTCTCCATTAAGCTCAAAGTACACCCAATTCATCCAACCCCCCTCCTATCCACTTCGCAAGAAAGCAGAATAATAAAAACACAAAATGCATTCCCACCTCCACACACCTCAAAACATCAGTACGCCGCTCCCTTGTTCAAAACTCAACATCTTCACACAAAAGCTAATCACCCCATAACAGACTGCGAGGAAATCATGACCGCCCTAGACGAATGCCACGCCCGCGGATTCCTCCACAAAGCCCTAGGCAATTGCAACGACATCAAACGTGAGGTCAACCGCTGTCTAGCCGGGGAGCGGTACGAGCGCGCCAAGCGGAATCGGAACCAGGCGAGGGAGAATCGAAAGCGGATTGAGAAGATTTGGGCGGAGGAACGGGCGACTGAGTCGGGGGTTACGGTTGGGACGAACACGGATCAGAAGCAATGATTATGGTTATGATGGAGAAGAGGAGGTGGAGGAGCCTCGGCATGTGTGAATATGAGGGTGGGTGTGTATAACATTCGCATTTTATGGGATTGGGTGGTGTTTTGGCGTTTTTGACTTTGGGGGTGATATCTTTATATATATTTTTTTCTTTTTTTTTCTCAACCCATGCTGTGTATGATTATGTATAGTCTACGTGAACCGAAGTCCGAGAGCATGATTTTGGAGAAAGAAATGCAATGTACATTGCTGCATGAAATGGACTTTGGTCTGTCCTGCCTGAAACGCCGAACCAGGATACGTAGTAAAAATCAATGATAATCGTTCAAAACCCGCCTAGCGATTCACTTCAATCACTCGGTGAATCAACCGGGACGGTAACTGACGGTTCATTCACCGGTGCATCGCCAGGCTCATCATCCTGCTTCGCACTACTCTTATGATGCCGTCTTCTCCTCTTTGCCTTCGGCGGAGCTTCCCCTCCATCCTCCGCAGACCTCTCGGGGCCAGGGCTATCGTCCCGGTTATCCTCCGCGCTCCTCTCCCTCTTCTCCGCCCCGACCGGCCGCTCATCCGCTCTCTTTTTCGGCTTCTTCACACTCAACGGATTAGGGCCCTTGGCCTTCTTCGGCCCCTTCTTCTCCTTCTTCTCCGAACTGGCCTTCTCCTTATCCTTCTCCCTATCCTTGCCGGCCTCCGACTTCTGACTCAACCCCACCCGGAACTTGTCCTTCTCCACGCCCTCCCGGATATCCTCCGATGGCGAGCTCATCGGCTCCAGAATCATCACGGAGCGCTTGACATACACAATCGGCACACCGGGAATAGACCGCGCCCCGCGCCGGAGCGCCTGGGCCTTGCGTAATAACTCAATCCCATCATCTGCGCCGCGCTTGCGCTTCTTCCCGGCTTCTTGCTGTGTGGACTTGGATTTCTCTGTCGGATCCGCCGTCGCGAGGATGTAGTGCTCTTTGTTCTTCTTGACGTCGGTTGTTGGGGAGAGTAGGGAGAGAAGACAGCTAACTTCGTCGATAGGGGTTGAGTCCTCGTTGTGCGAGCAGTGGCGGAGCGGTAACGTTGTTGGTGGGGGGAGATGGTCAGGACGAACGGGGTTGTTTGTTCGGGGGTTGAGAGGCTGGGAGGCCATGATTGTGGCCAGGGAGCATTTTGTTAGTACTAGAGATTGGGTTAGTCTTATGGGATATACTCATGGTTCTCTGGAGGGGCCGGCTTGATAGTTGGTGGGGATTGAGGAAAGAGACATACAAGGCTTGACTTTGCCCTGCAGGGTACGCTCCAATGCGGGGATTAGGTCCATTCTGAAAGAGTGAACTGCACGGAGAAAATTCGAGTCGACTGTACAATTGATGGGAGGTTAGTATCGGGGATTCAGAACCGGCTGTCCGCATTGGATTTGCCTGGTGTACGGGGAAGGAGGTTCGTACCTAAGACCTGGTAAGGCTCGCGGAAACCAAACGTAAGCTCATACTGGTGCATGAGCTTGCGATACTTCTTCGAACGCTTGGCCCTCATTTTGACAGTGGGTTTATCGAGATTGTGTACCTGTTGCTGTTGTCTTTGCACTTGGTTGAAGTTTTTTTTTTATTCTTTTTCTGCCGGGCGGAGACAAAGCTTTAGATGTGGATAAAATGGTCTGTGCGCGACATATCTGGATACAGACCAAAATTATGTTAGAGGGAGCTAGGTGCTATAATGAAAAGTAAAGAACACGAATTTAAATCAGCGCTATGATGATAGCATTCCAAGAGTCTAAAAAATTAAAATCGGTTGTATCTAGTAGTTTGTGTCGTAGTGTCAAATATCTCGAACCCATCCCCATGCAATCTCATTACCCATGCAAATGCAAAGCCCGCCAGTGCCTTAGAACCCAAGTATTAGAATTATTACTCCGTATATCAATCCCATATGCAATGTTGTGTCCAGGTCATGCCGCGTCATGTAAAAGTTCAGTACGAAGGTTGAGCCGAAAGAAGAAGTCCGAGTGCGGGAAGAAGAAATAAAAACATCTCAGCCGAGGTGACAGAGTGCATCAAGGAGGACTCAAGGGTTCTCTCCTCTTGCATGCACCGACGGCGACGCTGATATCATCCATTTTTCCTATATCTGGGTGTTAGTCCAGCACGGCTGAGAGGTGTAGCAAGCATAAGCAAATGACGTACCACCCTGGATGGCTAGGCCTTCTTCGATGGCTTTCTCCATGTAGGGACTTTCCGCAAAAGGGTCTTGAGCCACCGCCAGTGCGGCTCTGAGTATTTCGCGAGCCACAAAAACCATGCGCTCCTGCGCAAGTCCCGTCGGCGGCGCCCAATCAAGGTCCTTGCTATCGTATAGGCCCTGATCCCACTTCTTGAGGCTCTCAAGCGTAACAGACATGATTTCGTGCTCCCAGAGGTTATCAAGAACACCATCCGAAAGCACGAGGACAATATCATCTTCTTCCAAGTCGACCAGCGACAGTACTGCATTCGCCCGTGGTGTGTCCACGCTGTTTGTCCCTAGTTGCATCGGGCAATCAAACCAGTGCCATTGCTCTTGTGTCCGGAAGAGGATTTTCTCCTCGCTCGGCCGGATGACCAGGACCTTGCAATCGCCTATGTTTGTCACGTAGAGCAAAGGTTTCTCGACCCCGGCGCTATCCAGCTTCTTGTGTAGAAGTGCCGTAGCAGAAGTTGTTGTTCCGTACCACTCACTCGGGGATTTTGTGGCCCGAGTTGTCTCGTCGTAGGCTCGCTGGAGGTATTCGATAGGATCTAATCTCGCGTCTTCGTTTTCGATGCGTTCTATTTCCAAGGCCCAGAAATGTAGGATAAGCCTGGACCAGAGTCTGCAATGGTGAATGAGACAACGTTAGCCAATAATGACCTAGGTGCAAGGCATCAAATTGAACAAAAAAAATAAGGAAAGAAAACAGGGGAACGACTTACGCAGCATGCCCTCGCGGTTTCGTCGCCCATGCTCCTACTCCGTCATTCACTCCCAAAAAGTTCTCTGTAACCAAGACCGCATCATCGCCGTTGTTCAGACCCCGGATTAGTTCCCCTTGCACGGATAATCTCTTATCCTGACTTTGGTAGTGCGTGGTGAGTGGATCTGAGAAGGATGAGGATGGCGGAGACAGAAATGGCGGGGGAAAGGGCCGGGATGGCCGTTTGGCGCACAGGGCGTAGCCGGTCTGGAAGTAAAATGGACATCTCGAGATGGGGCCCCGGAGATGGCGATCGGGAGCCGGGGTGGTGATGCCGTACGAAGGCCAGACCGCGGTGTGATGTCTCCGCTGCACCACGGCCTTCGGACCTCTGATCCACTGTGGGCTGGGAGGAAATGAGTTCGTAGAAGAGGACAGCAGCGATAGCGATGAGGACGAGGAGTAGGCGGAGCAAAAAAAAGATATTGTGGAAGGAGAAGCTAAAATCTTAGGCACCATGCCCGCCAGATTTATTTATTTTTTTTTTAGCTTGGGTTGTTTCGAACAAGGCTCAAAAAGCGCATTTTCTCTCCGCGGAGAGCTGGGGGTGGGCTAACAGTGGGTGCAGGTTTTTTCTTTAACCGGGACGAAGGGAGGGAACACCTTTGAGGTTAGTTGGTTTGGGGGGGAGGTTGAGCTAGTTAAATTGCAGCTTTCAAATCCAACCCTTTCTTGACTTGAGTCGACGATGAGTGCTCCAGCTCTGTTGAGCCGATCGGTGAGCGCCGAGACTCTCAAAGGTGCTTGATAGTCTGGTATCTACTCTGTATTTCGTAGGCTACTTAACTCTTCTTGGTCCCTCGGCTCCCTCTATAGTGTGATCTGACTTTACAGCGAGTCACAAGCGTTCGCCCGTGCTCAATAATGCACCCTCAATCGCCTTCCAATCGTTGAGTTTTCAATAGTTACCTCGTAGCTCTTATTATTCTGTGTCTCGCCATTTGCTATCGCTGCTGATGGAGTTCGGACTTTCAGAGCCCACACGTGTACACGATGATTGGTTATTTAACCCCCGCCGTAGATTGCTTTCCTTCTTCCCCGTAGATAGACTAGTGATCCTTATCAAAAATTGGTCGGATTATTATCGTTGCCCTCGGAAACTCCTTCCAAGCCCCGATTAGCCTCCCACCTGGTCAAAACCGCTTGGAGAGAGACGTTGCGGTCCGTTGCTTTTGGATCTCCTCCGCGAAGATCAAGAGCGCCCGGTCCATTTCGGCAGCAAGTTCGTCTTCGTTCGCGTTTGGCTTGATGCATGCAACCCCTTGAAAAACGGCCTTGGCGAGGCTAGCGCATCGGGGACCGAATGGAAGCGGGCCGACACTCCTACGGCGTTTAGCCACCATGATCGTCAACAACCGTTCAGAGCAAGGGCAAGGGCGCTCAACGTCGAGGGTACAGTCCCAGGCACAGGTACACACAGAACGACAAATGCACTTGCGCTCCCGAACCAGGTCAATCAGTCGAGAATGGTCATCTGCCAATCGGAGGTCCCCAATACATCTACCTTCCAGCTTCGCCAAGGTAGCCTGTCGATTGTCTAGAGCCATTTGTCGTTCCCAGAGTTCAGAATAAACGGAGTGAGGGTCGACGAAGGGTAGATCCAGCGCAGGCGCCGCCAACCGCGCTGCCATCTTCGGCAGAAACGCAAGGTATTTCTCTGATTGGACTGCAAGGATCTCTTCCGGGGGCATTTGGTATAACATGGAGGGGCTACGCCATTTCTTGCAGAATCCCGATGATTTATCACTTATGATGCTGAGGGCGAAACGACGGTATCCAATCAGGTCGTCAAGAATAAAACCAATACCTATTACCTTGTCCACGGCGCGACGAATAAACTCGGTTTGGTGCTGCTTGACGAATTCCCGGTCAAGACTGTCACACACGGAAGGATCATCCAAGATTTCTTTGCAAAGAACCAGAATTTTATACAGATGACTAGGCTCTGGGAGTATGAAGCTTTCGTTGGTTGCCAGACGACGAACATCCAAGGTGAAGGAAGCACAGAGATCCGCACTGGCAATCTCCATGATAAGTCTTGCGTAAAGTGCGTAATATAAGCCTTCAACATTTCCAATCAGGCTCGCGATCGAGTCGGATGTTATGAGTTTCTCTGCTCGCCGAAGATAGGACAAGATGCTGTCGGGGGCGTCATCCAACTACAACATTGCGAAAGACGGCTGGTCAGTGGACTTTCAGGTAACATGAACAGAGCAAGCAATGCACGCCTACCTCGACACCATAATGCATGAATATCATCACGACGATCTTTGAGACAGTATAAACTCGAGCGAAGACCGACAATACACTGTGGGTCCATTCAGAGACACTTTCATCGCGGAGGTCATCCAAATACTTGATGGACGCAGAGAAAATATTCCAGTCTGGAGAGCCGACGGCATAAGGTAGCTGTGGACGTGCAACTGGATCCATCAGCTGTTGTGCCGTCAGTTTCCTTGCCTATATTCAACAAGCTATGGCGGTTGACTTACTGCGGACGAGTACGAGCCAGCCGTGCTATTCGAAGATCGCAGCCTCAACTCCTCACGTCTCTGGTTTTCTTGGTCAATCAAGGTCTGTGAATACATGTAAAATCCATCTTGGTGCTCGTCGACATGAGAGGCTTCGGAGGGGACATGGACTTCTGAGCGACTCTTGGGCAGAGAGGAACGTTTGGGGAAGAGCTTGCGCATGGTCTGCTCCCAAATATAGGAAGCTGACCTGTGGGTGTTACCCATGTTGGATTGACAGAGGCTCAGATCGATTCAGTTGATGATTGATTGAGGTCAGGTTGGTGCAGGCTGAATCGTAGAAAAGGAAAGTTTGAAAGAGTCAGGTAGACGAAATAAATGCAGGGGAGACACAGAAATTGCCATGAATGTGAAGGAAGAGATAGGGTGCGTGAATTAATGAAACATAAGAGAAGGTGTAGCAGTGAATTTCAACTTTGCGCTTTTCCACCTCTTGTGCAGGTTTTGGTAAGAACTCACCCAATCCATTGCATGCTCCAAAGCAGGTACTCCTTAGGAAGGTAGGTATAAGAGGCCAGCCACACAGCTAGTCGAGGTTCCCCGAGAAATACCCATTGAAACTCATCTTATTTTCTTCTGATCTTGCTTCCTTCTTTGGCCGTCCTGACATGTTTTAGAATTCTCTGACTTATCATAGTCATTACTTGGTAAGTCTACACGTGGCTACCCTTTTTGGTATTAAGGAGACACGATACCAGACGAAATCTAGCAAGTGAAAAGAAGCATCAGCCCAAGTACGAGTACTAGCATCAAAGTATTATCATATTATTGCGATGTTAGTTGTATGAGACGCCACTGTCCTAATATCCCCATCTATAAATGCTTGATTCCACCAGTGTAACCCAAGGGAAAATATATTCAAAAACTCGTAAAATGGTATGTTCATCCGCCATTACATGTGAGTTCGTAATGAACTACAGCCACCTGGGATCAACCTCGATGGAAGTGTTCCCAGTGTCGAGAGACCATGGTAAAATGACCTCAGGGATGCCCCATATGGTTTTGTTCGCCCGATAAACGAACTCTGGGGGAAGATTGGCGCTTTCACTGAAGGAAAGAGACTTATCAAAGAAGGTCAGCATCACGATCCGGGATTTAAAAAAAAAAAAAAAAGAAAAAAACATGATGGACCAACGTAAGCCCACCCATAGGCAAGAAGGTAGAAACATACCCGCAGATTCTTTAAGCTTCTGACCCATTCAAGCCCATAATCACAGACCTCATTTGGGAGGTTTACACAGTGTTGTTCGATAGGGTGTGGGAGCAACTGATGGCAATGCTCCAGCCAAAGAACCTCTAATTTCGCCCCGGGGGCTACATGATCGAGGCGCCTCGCCTTGGGTTCGTCCAAGTCACTCTCGATAGCTCCCAGCCAGTTTAGGAACTCTGGTTGCGCACCACGACATGTCCTCAGCTTGAGAACTTTGAGGTTGGGGTTGTTTTTTACTAGCATCATCAGCTGCCAAGGCGTGATCCCTGCCCGCTCCAGGATCAAGGTCTCCAGGCTGGAGAGTCCCATGTGCCGATACTTCCCCGACCCAACAAGCAGGTTCCAGACTCCACTACCAGGCGCAGGATGGAGCCAGGTGCTTGGCCGCATGGGTCCGTCTCGAATATGCGGGTGTTCAAAGCGCAGCGCCAGGTGTCGGAGAGAATGTTGACACTTCGTGCCCAATGCTCTCGCACCGTCTAGGTCGAGATCATACGCCATGAATTCAAGTTTCGTGAGTGTTCGTCCATATCTGCTCAGGACTTTGGTGAATATTCGGTTCTGTAGTCGGATCACTTGCTCTTGTGTCCTGCCCCTATCAGGTCGAGGGACAGTGTATCTTCTCACATCGACAGCTCGAAAGGGGCACTTGAGAGAAAGATCCTGTTTTACTAGCTGAGGCTTGGGTTGAATCACTGAAATGGTGTAATGAGTCCCGTTGTCAGTATTCCCACCAGAATCGGCGATTTGATCTAGAGACGCCCAGCCGGCCTGAAGGAGAGAAATTACTGAGTGTATTCGTTTTTCGAAGACACCTAGTCGTAAACCCTTGAGACTAAAAATATGATATTCATAGTTGGAGCGAGAGGTCTCTCCAAAAGAGAGTAGAGATTCAAAAGGAAGGTAAGATAGTATATGGAACACTATCTCCAGTGGGAGAAGCTTGATCGAATCAGTCATAGTTGGCGGACGTCCTTCTGATCCGAGGTGATGATCAAAACTGTCTATGGTATTTCGTGTATGTACGAGATGCGTGTATTTCCCCCAATTCTTTGCATGAATTGCGTGCTGTCTAAGTTTGTATGATAGACATATCAACCGTTGAACAAGGAGAAATCGTTGATGGAGTGGATATCGTACAGCCCAGCTACGCGTCGAGCAAGATCTTGATAGAACTTCGTTCAAGCGGTCAAGTTTCGCAGCCCGTGAAAAAGGCTAGCTTTATCTTGCTACCCAATAACAGTCTGTTCGACGATGGGAGATTCAAGTAAGGGTATGAAAAGGCATTAAACTGAGACTAAATGTTAACAACATGATTCCAGGAAGCTTGAACATGCAGGTCGTGCGAAGGATAGCATGGGACTGAAGTGCAGTAGCATTTTCAACAATTCATTCCACATCACCTTCAAGGGAATAGGGCTATCAAACCTACTTCTGTAAATAAGGGGAGGAGGAAGATGTTTCGTTGATCCTATATGCTTTGGATAGCGGTATGATGTAAGAAAAAACCCCTTGGGTCGAGATCGGGGTGCCAAAACCCAAGCTGGGGCGAGAATTTTAAAGGATATAAAATTGATATCAATAAGCAGAAAGCACTTAGGGCCACAATTAATTACACGATCTGTCAAAATTTTGGAGCAAGAGCATCAGGCTCACGCCTTTATAATACAGCCCAGGAACGCTAGACTTGACTGCAGGCCATAATCAATCGTGACACTGAGGGTTTCAGCAATAAGGATGCGTCCACGAAATCCTGCCAGGGATGACGGTAGGACAAGCATGGGGTATTTTATTTTGTCTTTGCGCGAACAATTTCCTACCTAGGACCATTTAGGAGTGGGCTGCTGTCACCGAGAAGAATTAAAACTATTCGGTTGGACAAATACGATCATGGGTGGGGGCTCAGACCACATTGAAGTCTCAAAATATATTTTTTTCTCTCTCTCCTCCTCAAATATCCGGGTTTGGTGGAATGGCGTTTGCAACGAGGTAGAGGCCCAAGGCTGATCATGGAGTGTTTCCGGCAGCCTGGGCCCAGAAAGGAGGTCTAACGACCCCTGCAGATTGAAGGGGCAACAATAGCCAATCTGGTAAGGGCATTAATGATAGGGCCATTGCGCAGAATTGAGGCATTATTTGCTGAATATACCAAAGACCTGGAAACCGGAAACCCGAAGGGCGATGGAAGGGTGGGACTGCATGGCTTCAGTAGAGGATTCCGGAGCCTGAATGGGGACTTGCCAAATCAACCCCATCATCTCCAGTATCCAGCTAGAGTGGCTGTGTGACGCTGAACCATTCTGTTGGGACCATGCGCCCAATCAGAGCTCCTGTCTCGTGTGGTTGTTGGTGAAAAGGAGCTGATAGATGCATGCCCAGTCGCTGATCACGACTAGTGAGCGGCGCCTAGATCGTCTCCAAAAAGTGGGCTGTCGAAAACTGTCATCACTCCTTGCCAAATCTCTTTTTCCCAGGCTTATTGTGAGATTTACCATTTTAGTGCCATAGCCTTAACTTCTTTGGCGGCGCCCAACAATGATTCGTAGAACAGACGGCATTCCTCGATAGAAGGCGAATCTCTATCCATCAGAGTACATCGCTCGGAATCATCAAGGTTGGATGAATAATGAGCCTAAACCCAATAGAAATCTCAAAGTCGGCCAGGCAGAATTGGGGAGTCGGCATTTGATGCAGGAGGAAGAGAATATGAACGCGGAGTCCGCAAACAATAGTTCGGGATCTTGTCTCACCCTCACCTCTTCTTTTTCTTTACTTGCTAAAATAGACCTCAAATCCCTGTTCTAGATCTTACCTCATTTCCAGATACATACTGGGTAAACAACAGTTTGGAGAAGTATCCTTCACATCAACAGAAAAAAAAAAACCAGAGCTAAAGTATCCTCTCCCCCGTTGTAAGCTGGGTTCCTACCCTTCTTGTCGCTTCATATGGCCTCAAGGCATGATTCCCTTCATGCAAAGACCCCAAAGGGTATTTGTGGTAGCCAATGTCTGCACGAATAAAGGTCACATATTACCGCACACACCCTTATCAGCATCCTTCTCCCCAGGTCATCGGACCCGACTCGGCCCAGGACAGGAACCTAGGTATGCAATCTCTTTGTTCGAAGCTGCATACTACTGTAGGCAATGTTTCGCATGTCCAGTACCCTGGCTCTAACCCCAGCCTTTCATTTGTTGCTCTCTCATGGATGTCCTCGATAAAGAACACCCCTCCATTTCAACAAGAACTTCGAGAACTGATAGCCAAGGGCTTGAATGACGTGCGACCACAAAAACGTGGCCGAGCGGTGACATTGTGTTGGGTGTTTTCCGGTGTTTGCTCTTCAAAGAAATTCAGACGCCTGCCACGTTGGTTGAAGAGACAAAGAAGGCTTTATTCGTGGAAGATATCCGAGGAAAAAAGGCTACCCCCGCTCCATCTGCCACCTGCATGCAACACCTAGCTATCTCCAAAATAGGCAACTCGTCAGAATAACCTCAAGAAGCGCCTTAATGACAGGGGGGTGGGCTCGGAGATATTCGCTGGAGAAGAGCTCCGGATAAATGCGAGGGAACTCATTGCGAATCCCCGGGCATCGCCGTAGGATGTGGTCTTGATTCCTAGTTGACTACCTATGTACATTACTGCTCTCACACCCGTGGTTTTTTCACAAGGGCGAAAGGAAAAACAGAAAGAAAAAAGGAAAGAATTTCGCACTAGTCATTCATTGCAACCTACACGTACATCCCTGGGGAGAAATAAAATTGGCTTGTTCATGTATGAAGGTTTCCTTTCTGTCTGTTGGTCCAAATATACAATCAAGACAAGAATCATCCACGCAAAATACCCATCTATCCCTGGACTCTGAAAGTGCGGCCGCTGGCGGTCTTTCGCTCTCGTTCCTCGTTCTCCGGCCGCGCCCGGTTGAGAACTGTTATCTGTTAGCAAGACTTGTAAATCCCCACGTCACCAGCCTCGCACACATACCTTGAAGGAAGTCGGCGGTTCGCTTACGCATTCTAGTGTGGATGTACGCCTGTCAGGAAAAGTAAGCCACTGGTTTTCAATCCTCGGGGAACACGCAAGCCATGTTACCTTCGACGCTTTGATGTGGTAGTGGAAGTAGTCTCGGAAAGTCTGGATGTGGGAGATGTTCTCCTGGCGTCGCTGAGGGGTCAGATGGCGTGGGAAGAGAACTAGATTTTGTCAACACATGCCCCCAAGCGGAGGGGCCCTGGATAGGGATTTACCGAAAGTGACATAGCTAATCCTGCCGTCGCCCGCGTCCTGGAGACCGGGAACCCCCTCCAGCTCCAGAGGAGGATCGTTTCGGAAAAGAACCTGAGGGGCATTCTGCAACGTCAAAACTCGTCGTCGAGCATCAACGAATTCCTGCAGGAAGACCTTGCCGAAGATGCGATCTGTCTCTTCCCGAAAAACTGTGCTGAAAATCACCGTCACTCGATCATAACTGGCTTTGATATAAATCGCTTCTTCCTCCCTGTAGTGAACCGCCATCACCTCCCCTCCTTCCTTGACACCCTGAGGTGCCGATTCCGATGTGTATCGTGATGCCTCCTCCGCTAGCTTCGCGAACTCATCAAACGCTCTCTCGAATGGGGCAGCCATTGCATTGCGCTTCAGCAAGGCAAGGCGCATGATAAGATCATCTCTCGCCTCCTGATCAGCGGGAAGATTCTCCAGGTCGATTAGGACGGAGAAGTCGTAACCAGGCTCGGGGGCAACAATGTAGGGACCGTATTCTCTCTCCAGGACTTGCTGGGCGCCATACTGAACCAATTCTCGGAAGCATTTCACATTAATAGAGATGAGGATCTTCGTTTTAGACTCGGGGGTAGATAGATGGAAGGTGACGCCGTCGAAATCCGACACAATCTGGTCAATAGACACGGGCGGGGCTCTGGAGACGCAAGGCAAGCTGTCAGCACGAGGAATGAGTGTATATTACCTGGGGGAAGCATGGAAAGCGGGGAGGGAATGGGAAGTACCCAGAGAACCGCTCCGTGAGAAGGGACTGGATGAGGACATTCTGATAGTCTAGCAAAAGCATTGTGACGAGCAACCCAACAATTCAATCAATTCGTAACCCTGAATTCCTGGCCCTCGTTCTTCTGCCTAGACACGAGTGACGTTTTGGTGGTGGTTTGGATTGGGGGGAAGGGGAGAAAGCAGCAGGCGGTGAGCAAACTCCCACTCTGGTCGCTTTCGTCGCCCGTAATATTTTATGATCGCTTTTTTTGCCTATCGATAGCAGTTGCTTTCGCAGGAATTTTTTCTTGCTTTCTTGCTTCCGAGACAAGGACGTGTAACGATGGTGAAGTCATATTTGTGAGTGCTAATAAATGACGAATTTGACAATCCTTGGAGTACGTTTCTATTTGCTAATATATGCCAGAAAATTCGAGCATTCGAATACCTTCGGGCTCGTCACCTCCGCCTCGTCAAATGCGATCTGGGTCCGCGATGATGAGATCGGGGGAGCTGGACACCGGACGGGCTCTGGACGGGCTGTAGTTGGCGCTAGTGAGGAGGTTTTGTGCTGGGATGTCAAGAAAGGAGAATTGTTGGGAAAGTGGAAAGACTCCTCTTGCAAAGCGCAAGTCAGCGTGATCGCGCACAGCAAGACCGATGAGGATATTTTTGCGGTTGGGTAGGTTCCCATCATCCTCAGATCCAATGTTAAATGATATCATTTACCAATCTTTTCTCATTCCTGTGTTCATAGCTACGAAGACGGGAGCATTCGTATTTGGGACTCAAGAACCGCGTCGGTGATTATCTCCTTCAATGGCCACAAGTCCGCTATTACTCAGCTGGCTTTTGACAGCGCCGGTGTTCGCCTTGCAAGTGGCTCGCGGGATACGGATATCATAGTTTGGGATTTGATTACTGAAGTGGGGTTGTTTAAGCTCCGCGGGCATACAGACCAAGTCACCTCGCTGCATTTCCTCGTTCCATCCCGGGAGTTGCTCAGTATTGCCGGGTTGGGTGACCACGCCGGATTCCTGATAACCACCGGCAAAGATTCGCTCATCAAAGTCTGGGACCTATCATCGCAACATTGTATCGAGACACACATCGCACAATCAAACGGAGAGTGCTGGAGTTTAGGCCTTGCTCCCGACCAGAGCGGATGCATCACCGGAGGAAATGACGGTGAGCTGAAAGTCTGGTCGATCAATGAGAGCGCGATGATCGAGATTTCCAAAGAGAAGGCTGGGTCAGAGGATCGCAAGGTCCTAACGGATAGAGGATCCTTTTACCGCAACGGAAAGGATCGAACAATTGGAATCAGCTTCCATCCACGATCAGACTACATTGGAATTCACGGCACAGAAAAGGCGGTCGAAATATGGCGCATCCGCTCGGAAACAGAGGTTCAAAAGAGTCTGGCAAGGAAACGCAAGAGGAGAAAGGAGAAGGAAGCTCAGCGTGCAACGGATAATGTCGAGGCCGCTGAGAAGGCTAACGGTGACAAGGCTGAGGATGACATTTCCTCCGCACCGGTTAATGAAGTCTTTGTGCCCCATGTTATTGTTCGAACCGGTGGGAAGGTCAAATCATACGACTGGATTAGGACGAAATCAAGTAAGCTTCAACTTCTCGTCGCCACCACAAACAACCAGCTCGAAGCCTACAGCGTTGCAACCTTCAATAAGAAAAACAAAGGTGAGGAGGAATCGGAGTACAATCGAACTCTAGCAGTGGATATTCCCGGACATCGTACCGATATCAGATCCGTTGCACTAAGTTCGGACGACCGAATGTTAGCCTCCGCCTCCAACGGCAGCCTCAAGGTCTGGAACGTCCGAACCCAGAACTGTTTACGAACCCTGGACTGTGGTTATGCCTTGTGCTCTGCGTTTCTCCCAGGAGACAAGATTGTTGTCGTTGGGAACAAGGATGGGGAGCTCGAGGTTTTTGATATCGCATCATCGACCCTGCTAGATACAATCAAAGCACACGATGGGCCTGTGTGGTCTTTGCAGGTCCACCCCGATGGTAAGTCTCTGGTGAGTGGCAGTGCCGATAAGTCTGCCAAATTCTGGAATTTCCAGGTCGTTCAAGAAGAGATCCCCGGTACCAAGAGAACCACCCCCCGACTCAAGTTGGTGCATTCGAGGACTCTCAAGGTCTCCGATGACATCCTGAACGTCCGATTCTCGCCTGATGCCCGTCTACTGGCTGTGGCCCTCCTAGATAATACGGTCAAGGTGTTCTTCGTCGATTCTCTGAAGCTTTTCCTGAATCTTTACGGTCACAAGCTCCCAGCTTTGAGCATGGACATATCTTATGATAGCAAGCTCATTGTTACCTGCTCGGCGGACAAAACCGTACGGCTATGGGGATTGGACTTTGGTGATTGTCACAAGTCATTCCTAGCACATGAAGACAGTGTTATGGCAGTGTCTTTCGTCCCAAACAACAAGGAAGGGAATGGACATAATTTCTTCAGTGCTAGCAAGGACCGCGTAATTAAGTACTGGGACGGTGACAAGTTCGAGCACATCCAGAAGCTGGCAGGTCATCATGGAGAAATCTGGGCGATGGCGATCAGCCACTCTGGAGAGTTCATCATCAGTGCAAGTCATGACAAGAGTCTCCGCACCTGGCAACAGACTGACGAGCCACTGTTCCTCGAAGAAGAGAGGGAAAAGGAGCTTGAGGAGATGTATGACAGCAACCTGGCAGCCTCTCTCGAAAATGAAGAGGACGGAGATGGAGAAAAAGCCGAAGCCGTCGATGCCGGCAAACAGACCACCGAGACTCTCATGGCTGGAGAAAAGATCATGGAAGCCCTAGGTCTGGGAATGGAAGACCTACAGATCATTCGCGAGTGGCGCGAAATCAAGAAAACCCAACCCAATGCCGCACCCCCCACTCGCAACCCCCTGTACATGGCGCTAGGCAACATCTCCGCTGAGAAACACCTACTTAATGTTGTCCATAGGATTCCTCCCGCTGCTCTCCAGGATGCACTCCTGGTGCTTCCGTTCTCCAAAATCCCAGCGCTTTTCACTTTCCTCAACATCTGGGCGAAGCGAGAGTGGAACATCCCGCTCACCTGCCGAGTGCTTTTCTTCATGCTTAAGACCCATCATCGCCAAATCATCGCGAGCAAGACGATGCGACCCACGCTCGATAGCATCCGGTCCTCGCTCCGGAAAGTCCTCGCACGCCAGAAAGACGAAATGGGCTTCAACCTGTCCGCGTTGCAGTTTGTTGGGCTACAGATCCAGGAGCAGAGCACAAAAGACTACATTGA
Organism: Aspergillus conjunctus; assembly: GCA_027569095.1. NCBI lineage: Eukaryota > Fungi > Ascomycota > Eurotiomycetes > Eurotiales > Aspergillaceae > Aspergillus > Aspergillus conjunctus. Next base: position 139,033 of record JAPDEL010000057.1, on the reverse strand, counting down.
TGAAGATGCTTGGGAGGAACAGAATACGATGACGGGGACAGGCAAGAAGCGGACGTTCTCTAGTATTGCCTGATCAGACGAGGTTGATGTACTGTACATTTCACGTGACTTTGTATACATGCATGTGTTCGGCGTTGAAATTTCCCCCCCCTTTTTATCTTTCTTTTTTTATCTCTCGGTTTGGAAGGGGTTCTACAAAAAAGTTCTATATCCTTGGAGTTGATTCAGAAATCCGACAAATGACCATTGATAGATAAATAAAAGTTTCTCTCAGTAAATTTCCCACACAAATTCTCCCACCAGTGTGCTGATCCCAAACAAAAATCCCAAGCTATGATCAACCAGTACAACAACAGACCAAACAAATACTCAAACCTATTAGCAAACAATCAGCATCCATGGACACAAGGTTGAGATACAGTTATCGGACAAAGTCGTCCAATCCATCACATTTCCACAACCAGAAACACCATTCAGTAGAACCATTCTAAGCACCGACAACAGGGATTATATATATATCTCCTGTCATACCTATTCCGGCTCTTCCTAAAATACCGGTTCTTGAAAAAAATTCTCATCATTTGGAGCTGGTTCAGGAGGGTGAATGGATTGGACTTTTCGAGTTCGTCGCTTGTTTCTTGGGGGGGTGAGGATTGAATGGAGGGGGATTATTCAGATTTTGCATACCTAGATGACTGATTAGTGATTCAGCTTTTTTTTTCCCTTGGTTAAACATTCTAAATTCAGGTTTCCGAGGTCGAAAGTAATTCTTCAGGTGGGTGGGTTGTGGTGTGGAATCGAGAGGAAAAAAAAAAGGCAGAATGAAAATTGCCCTAGCTTCGTTCTGAATTCTTAGTAATTAGTTAGTCAGCATCGATCCACTTGGGGAACACTAAGTTTTGCGATGGAACTGTTGTCATTTCTGAGATTTGTGAAGGTACAATATGATTTATGTTTATTTAAGCAGTGTATTATTTGGTATCTTGTGTTCTAGTGAAATCATTAAATGTCATTATAAGTCATAAGTCGTGTATCTAAAGAACCCAGCGACCAGAAACAGAAGCATAGTATATCTCAGTTGCTGCATCTCAGGAAGTTTGCTTCATCGTCCCACAGCTCGAACACGTCCACCACTCTGTCTCCATGAAGGTCCCACAGAAATTGCAGAGCCATCCAAGGGGCCGCTGCGGTGTGTTCTTATCGAGCGAGGCAAGGTTCTCAACAGCGCTTTTCCGGTTTTTAAAAGACCTAGTAATCACGGGAGTATCTATGGGACGTTTGTTCCTATTTCGGGTGTCAGAAGGCCCAGGATTTGTCGTAGCTGGCGGGCCAGATTCAGGAGGGGAATTTGGGGGGGGCGGCCGCTCTGTCGCACAAACATCGCAGCATAGATAATTTGGTGGATTCACAAGCGTGCAAGTGGGGCATGTCCATTGTTGGTCATAAGAGCTATTGCCAACTTCTGTTGTAAGGTCGACAAAACCCTGGGCTCGAGGTGGGACAATCGGTCTGGTGCTCTCAGGTACCGGGGGGGGTGGCAGATTTGTTCGAGGCCCGGCGGGATTATCTTGACTTGGGGGGATGTACGACGATCCGTATCTTTCCCTTTCTTCCTCTTCGATCATATCGATATAAACTTGCATGATAGCACGTTCATTAGCATCGTCTTCCTCCGCCCTTGTTCGGAACCCGCTGCGAGATGCCTCATCAACCAGGTCAGTAGAATTCGCTGCTCCAGAGGCGCAGCCCTGCGTCACGTCGATGCGTCTTTGCGTGGCATCCGCAATTACCCTGCGCATATCAGTTTCCCGCATAATAGATGTCCCGCCGAGTCGTTGACCCGATCCAGCTGCAAGGGCTTGTCTTCGTTCTGCTGCCGCCCGAGCCTGCCGGCGGGCTTCATCGATGGGTATCTTCTGGCCACCGAGGCGTCTTCCATGAGAAAGAAACCCCTCTCCGGTGTAACCTTTGATGGCAAGCTCTGTGTGTTCATCACGTAACTGGTTCCAGAGAGCATGAAATTGTTGATTGTGCGGTCCGTGTACAATATGACACAACCTAAGCAACTCAGTAATCCAACAGAAATTAAGGAATAAGAATGAATTTCTACTTACTCGTGCAGCATTGTATCTAATACCTGATCAAGCGGAAGGAACTGGTTCTGGTCCGAAGGGTATCGGAGACGCAAGCATATCTTTTGCCCGTGGTTGATATTAAGTCCCAGCAGATTCCGTTGTTGAGGATAGAATTCACTGAGCGTTCCAACCCTCCAAGACCGTCGACGCATGATTGGCTTTACCAGCGACGCAACTTTCCGAAGAATCAACAGGGCTTCAGATTCCCGAGGCCGGTGTTTGTCATGCTGGTACTCGAAGACCAGCCGGTCGATTTCATGCATTTTGAAGAGTGAAAAAGTGATAGACAAAAGGTGGCGGTAAAGATGATGATGGTATTGGTGAAAATGAAAAAGGTGAAAATCACATAGGCAAAAATTACTTCTGTCAAAAGATTTCCTTTCCTCAAACCTAGACGCTGCAGCACAGGCAGGTCATCATCTTTTAGTCGGTGGCTCAGATCTCAGGACCCGATTTTCCATCACGACTAGAGACCGAAATAAATGAATAGTAAGCAACCCCTAAGGCAAAAGAAAGTGCCAGAAAGAACCATGGAGAACAAGAGCGAGAGCATACGGATTACGGAGGAACCGGTTTGGCTTTATTAATCTGGACAACCAGGAGGCTGCTCGTCATCACGTGATAGTATATTGGCCACTCCAGGCAGCTATCTCTTCTTCCATGAAATCTTCGAATTCCGTTTAGATTCACATCTGGGATACTAGTTTATAGTTACTTGGGCGCTATTTTCCTGTATAGATTTGAAAAAATATATAAATTTCCGATGTCATTCCGGTTTTTCATTTCTGTCGTCAAGTAGACATATGCTATCCCTCGACACCAGGAGCCAACCACCAGACAAGTGCAATCAAGAGCAACATTCATATGTTAGAATTCGGATCATGACTGACATTAGGCAAAATAATAGACTGTTATGTGGGTTGAAGAAATGTGACTTATATGAAAAGGTCCTTTAGATAATCGCGACCTGATAGTGCTCATGTGACTTGGCCAGGATGGCCAAACTTATCGATGGGGCTTTGTCCTCTTATCGAAGTTTTTGGCACTCTTAACTAAACGCCAGACTCTCGGTTGAGACGACTCGTCAAAATGACTAGTGACGATCAGTTCTTCTTCGACTACGTGAGGCTTCCACTGATTTAACCACATCAGTTTGTTTTGCTAACAAGTTGCTGCAAATAACCCAGCTTGCTTCGATACCCCATGACGTAAGGAGATACTCGCTACAGATTGCGGATTCGATCGACCGCCATGTCGACCATGCCGCGAATGTACTTCGAGATACGCTCGCCACTCAGTCATGGCTTCCGCCAACCGTTCGGCCGTCACCAAGGACATATCCTGTCACCCGTCAGTCACAGTCATTCGTTGGTCGCGTGCACAACTGGGCTCTCCGACACCGCGCATGGAGTGCGGCCATCCTAGCATTCGTCGGAACTACGTGCGTCCTATATTTTGGAAACAAGAAGTTAAGGGGCAAACGAAGAAGGGCAAGGAGGGCTGGGAATGGCGCTCGTAAGGAGATCATAGGTATGTTGTCAAAACACACTACTGCGGAAGCGATGGCACCCGGATCTCATCTTTGAAATAGTTGTGGCTGGATCGCCCCACGAGCCAATGACAATGTCAATAGCGGCCGACCTAGAACGGCGAGGGTATATCGTTTATATCACCGTGTCGTCCACTGATGAGGAACATCTCGTTCAATCCGAAAATAGATCTGATATCAGGTCTCTCTGGCTCGATCTGACCACGGTAAGATGCGCCGCCGTTTTGAACCTTGACAGAAGCATACTGATATCAGTAGTTACCTTCATCGCCCTCTGAAATACATGTATCATTGAATGAGATTCATTCTTTAATCACTCAACCACAATCTCCGATGTCTGGGGTATCTCCGCATACCTGCCAGTTGAGCGGACTTATCCTGGTACCTTCAGGAAACTATGTTGCTGGCCCTGTTGCCACAATTCCACCGTCCGCATGGGTTGACACTATCAACACACGCCTTCTATCACCAATATTAACTACTCAACTCTTCCTTCCACTTCTTACACTTCGAAACACGAATAGCACCATTGTCGTCGTCTATCCTTCGATCTCATCATCCCTTTCAGCCCCTTTCACTGGACCAGAGGTGGCCACGACTCGTGCATTGTCAGGATTTGCAACTTCATTGCGAAGAGAGTTGAGTCTTCTACAACATGGCTGCATTGACGTCGTAGAGCTGAGGATTGGAAATATTGACCTGGGACCTCAATATCGAAATGGCCGCAGCCAGATCGCTGGAACCGAGGTTTTGACCTGGAGTGTCCAGGAGCGGGCCCTATATGGCCCTCAATACCTCAACAGCATTGAGCAACGCCCCGTAGCCTCCGCTGGACCTAATACGGTACGGGGATCGTCCGCTCGATCCCTCCATTACGCAGTGCTTGATGCTTTGGAGCCGTCATCGAAGAATATTTTCGGGAACAGAGTTGCAAAGACACCCGTTATGTTTGTTGGAAGGGGTGCATGGTCCTATAACATCATTGGCGAGTGGGCACCCACCAGTTTGGTAGGATGGATGATGGGTCTCCGGGGTGGGCCCTTTTTCTCGGGGGACAGTAATAGCGGCAGTAGGAGGGAGACAGGGTGGGAGAAAGTTGACAAATAACGGCCATGTTCTTCTTTCACCCCATGACCTTGATACGATATTCATCTCTTCTCTGATAAATAGGACTTATCTCCCTTCTTGCTCCTCTGAATTCTGACTTCTAAGGCGTATCCCTCGCGCAAGCTCCTGATTGTACCTGGCTCAGTTCCAAACACCGTATATTTGATTTTAACATGTTACTCGTAGGTATGGCGAGAGGTAGGGTGTTTTACACTTTGGTGCTGTATTCCTAATCATTGATAGGAGGAAGGTAAAATTTCGAAACGGCCGGCCGTGACGATTTAAGAGATTACGAATACCACCCCTCTTCGTCGCAAAACGACTTATCTAACGTAGTTAGCTCCGAATCTGAGTAAGCTGATCTACCTCCCACCATGATGATCTGATGATTTAATGCTGTTTAAATTAGAATGCGTCATCTGGCACATGGGTAACAACTTATGTGAAACCGCTAGTGGTGTCCCACCACCACGAGTCTGTGAAGAAGCGGTTGTATAGTATACACATTGCGTCAGCATCACGGATTGGGTTTTTGTAGAGCCATTGAGGCATCCCTGCCCTTTGAGAATGGCTCTTGCTTTGTTGTACTTGGACAAGCTGTACCTCCTATATTGTGTGTGTCTTGAGGTATCCCCGGTGCCGCACCCGAGTCCTGACAGAAAAATATTCACTCAGAAGGAGACAGAACTGTGGTTTTGGGTAGACTTTTGAGACTATCACAATAATCGTACCTAGGTACCAGACAGAGAAGAGGGAAAACCTCTGGCAGCAACTGTCTGGTATTGTTTTATTTTTCTTTCATTTTAAAATTGCACCTCCTGAAGAGAAAAATAATCGAAACTATTACCTTGAGGTATTCTGATAGTTTTCCCGTCGCAGGCAAACAATGCCAAATAATGTATTTTCACTTGGTGATTGTCCACTTATTGTGTTTATCAACTGGCCCATGGTTGGTTCCTGTTTCATTGGATCGGGAAATTTTGCAAGCGAATAAAAATAGAGAAGTTTTCTCCACCGCTGTTAAGGAGGAACCAAACTCAGGTATTCCGTCGTACGTTAATCCACAGAAGTCTGGTTGTTAGACTCCCAGCTGGTTACTTCGCAGTACTAATGGAGACTGGAGTTAGTCGCCAACGAACGAGGTGAGCTGTCATCATCTCCTTCGTCTTGAACCGTTTTGATTAGGAGATCTGCTTCCATCCCTGATGCCTGAAAAGAGTGCAGGTCGGGGTTGGCCGCGCACTCTTTCCAAGGAAACTTGGTTCCTCGAACCAAAGGACGTCCACGGCTGGGTTTGTCAAAGGAAGTTTATTTATATATAGCTATCTTTACGATGAGTGACCTCGACAGCTAGTCGTCGTTGACATTCCCCATATCGTCCCCCTTATATATGACGAGTTGATATTATCGTAACTAATAATAATAATAATAATGAATTATTACTTCGGAGTCGACTTCTTCAACCCCTGAGTCGGTCTGGGACAAGTGAACTCCTGGAAGTGGACTTGTGTCTCCTGTGTATGTTTACCCGTATGTTATGTATGTATGTATGTATTGGTTTTCTGGGGCCTCGGAAGCGCCCTATGCCACACAATCCACCCAACGTCACCTTGCATCTCCGCGATATCCTGCAGGAAATGCTGTTACATTCAAGCAGCCCATACCATTGGAATACGGACAGGAGACAGGCTCCTCCGCGTGGGGCCAACCCGAGTTTCTCTCTTCTGCCACTGCCGCTCGCCCCTCGTTTGTTTTTGGGGATCGTCAGGGCGTAACGAATCTCTCCCTTTTGGTGGACGCAGCCGCCATGAGGGCCTAAACATTAGGAACCTTTTTCCTTCCACCATCCTTTCCCTGTGCCCTTTGCCTCCATTCGCCTCCCTCTCCAGAGTCGGGAGTCCACGATGCTCGTTCATCGTCAATCTCCTTGGCCTGTGAATCTCTCAGCTATCTAATCATCATCGTTCTAGACGATTTTGCCTCCGTCTAGTTACCCTTCTGCCTGTACATACCTTCTTCCCAACTTCGTCACTCCTTTCCCACCCTGGTTCCCTCACGCTGGCTTGGTCTCCAGACCCGTTCGCTTCCTTTTTTCTTTTTCTCCCCATCTTGACCGGGGGCTGTCATTCCTTTCAGTATTTCGCCCCCTTCCCTTTGAGCTTTCGTTCTTTGATCCGTTGCTATTTTTGCATTTCGCCTCCTTTCTTCCTCCCGAGGTTTCCCTGCGCGCCGGTAACTTACCTTGCCATTCTCAGGAAATCGAAACTCCTCGCCCTGCCAACCGCTGCCCCCCATTTTCGATGCGTATCAGGTCCACCTTTTAAAGGTTACGATTCTGGATAGATGAACAACCGATAGGGCCCTACAGTGCTTTGATTTTCCGGCATTCAGATCCACCAGCGGAGTCGCCCTTAGTTTTTGTCCAGGTCGAAGGTCGCTCTGTGTTACTATGGCCTTCCGGCCGCAGTTTGGCTCCCACTCGCCCTCCCGCGACACACTTGGGAGCGGGGCCGCTTCTCCGCGCATTGAGCATTTTGATGGCGAAATTCCTCCTGCGCTTTCTCCGCTCGATGCGTTCGCCGCGCAAGGTCGCCTTCTAGCCCGCCAGCTTGAGGAGTCGGCGCGAAATGACCGGCGAATGAGCCGGTTACCTCCCGCAAGCGTTGCAAGATCTCTCTCACAACCCCGTCCTGGCTACTTCCGAGCCCCCTCGTCAGGCGATTCTTCACAAGGAAGGGGATTATCCAGACAACCTACGCAGAGGGCCCAGCCCGAAGTCGAGGAACCCAAGTTCCGTCCGCAGTCCGAGCACCCCCGTCTGAGCTCTGTGTCGCAACTTACGAGTGAGAACAATTTCCCTGGCGATGAGGATGCGACCCCAAAGAATGAGTCGCCTAGCTCGTACAATGGAGGTTTCGCCTTTGATGCTGTGCGTGCTGAGTCTCCAGAGAATGACGTGTCTCTCCAACCACCAACTCCCCGGCGGTTTTACGCTGCGACCCCCGTTGACCATGCACTCCCCGGACCAACCAATAGCTCATCGATCGATTCTACTTCGCTACTTAGTATCCCGAGGAGTCTAGCCCCTCCGGGCTCGCCGTTATCCCGACCTGGCAGTTCTCGAGCCCCGCAACCAGAGAGTTCAGATGATGACTACAGCAGCTCTAATGCTGGTTCAACATTCTCGAAGCCGCGCAAGTTATCCTCTAGCAGCGCAATGTCATTGCCGCATTCTCCCATGTCCATGGCTCGCTCACATCCTCGATCACCTTCCATCAGCTCAGAGGCGTCGAATGGAGGACACCTTCCGCGCCCATCATACAACTTCTCACGCCCGCTTAGCCGATCCAGCACCAGCCTTTCCGCTCCGTTACCAACCGGCATTACAGATTCTAACCCTCAAAGTGTCATGAACCGGTTGAACAAGCCTAGCCCAATTGTTGTACCATTGCATTCCGACTTGTCCCGCCTTTCAAGTGATGACCCGTCGTCTGCCGTATCTTCATACATCTATGCTAAATACTCTCTTCCTCGCGGACGTATGATGTCTAGAGACTCTGTGGTGTTTTCTGGCCTGCAGACACCTCATTTCGAATGGCAGGAGCCGCTCTTTGAAAGTCCAGAACGACCAAAAACAGCAGAGCCTCGGAGCTCTGCGAGAACGCCATCTCCTTCGCTATCACGTCAAGCATCGGCTGTTTCACAGACGACACATTCGATCCACGAGTCTCCAAAGTCGGAAAGCGAGCTACTAACGCCGGAGGTTGCTTCGTCATCTGTTCCACTCACGGTCGCTCCTGAACAGCATCAACAACCTCAGCCCGCATCGCCCCTGCGACAAAGCTCAGAAATAGCCAGCAACGAAGACCCTGCGGAAACTACTTCCTCAGCGGATTCGGTATCCACGCTCCGACCGCAGACAGGGAAGACAGTTGCACCGTCCGTCGTCATCTCGGCAGATGAGCATGTGGCTAAGGGGATTGAATGCCACGAGAAGGGTTCCCTCAATGAGTCCACGTATCATCTACGCATTGCGGCGAAACAGGATCATCCTGTTGGGATGCTTCTTTATGCCTTGGCCTGTCGGCACGGCTGGGGTATGCGACCGAATCAGCGTGAGGGTGTGCGCTGGTTGCGGAAAGCTATGGATTCTATCGGACTTGAGCTATCGGATAGGTCTGATACACCTGTCTCCGCGAAGGCAAGAGAGCTACAGAAAGCATATCGTGTTCAGTTTGCGCTTGGAGTCTACGAACTCGGCGTGAGCCATCTGAACGGATGGGGTGTTGAGCAGGACAAGGGGCTTGCCCTGCGTTGCTTTGAGATAGCTGGAGAATGGGGGGATGCGGACGCCCTCGCTGAGGCGGGCTATTGCTATGCGGAGGGTATTGGCTGCAAAAAGGACCTCAAGAAGGCGGCAAAGTACTATCGTCAGGCTGAAGCGAAGGGTATGAGTATGGTTGGCAACAGCTGGTAAGTTGAAACGAAGAGCATGACATCATCCGAAATTCGCGCTTCAACCTGATGCTAACCTAAATTTTAATCACAGGATTTACAAGGACAAGTACTTATCTGAAGATGAATCCAATACTCGTTCACGTGGCCGACAAGCCGGCACCCCCGAGAAGAAGCAGCGAAGCAAATCTCGCACACGCAATCTTTTCCAGCGCAAAAAGTCCAATGCCACTGAGGCATAGACGGTTTCTTTGAGTCTTTATTTTGCGTATTTGCATTGCATACAATTGATTATTAGCATCAGCAAAAAAGCAGGCAGAAACGCTTGTCGTCTTGATAGCCACGATGATTTTTTATTTTTGATTCTTCATTTCTTGCACCTTATTAATATCCTCTTTCATTTCCCCTTATTTTACTTCTTCCTTTCAATATGGCACTGTTGGGGGTTGAGATTCTGTTGATCTTTTCATTGACTTACCCTTTGTGAACCTCTGTTGTTCGATATTGTCCCAAGATGAACCCACGGGATCTTTCTTTTTCCTTTATTGTGATTATATTCGATTTCGAAAGGGTTTTCCTTCTTCATTTGAGCAGGACTTATGAGCTGCTCCAAACTCGGGAATGGGGCACGTGTTGTTTTGTTCTTTTGTTTCCCATCCTTTTGCAGGCATCGAATTTCGTTTCTTGGATACCCCTTTATTCTTTTGTAATCACTGAGTGATGTTTTTCTATATTCGCTTCATATCTTCTCCTCGACTTCTCTATATTCTCCCATTCTTTCCCTCATTATCATTTCCCTTTCTAGTGTTGTTTGCCACAATTCGTTACTTTCATTTAGCTAGCCGTGCAGTTTGTGTCTGCAGACATCATACTTGATGATCCTCATGATAAATTCTACATTTCCTGCATATTGCCAGCCGCTAAAAGAGACTGGGCGTGTTCAGTATTCTGCCAATAAGGTTCTTCTGATTGGCTCGTCTAGAAGTGTACGAGAACGGTGCATTCATTCTCGGCTCAAGGTGGGCGCGCGAGTGTAGTGAACCATTTTGCTGGTTTCCAGACTCTTCTAGCTCTTCAATTAGTTTTGTAACAATTTGAGACCCATCCATGCTCTGTTGGTCGGCTCTGTTGGTCGGAATTGGCTGTGTGTGCTCAATGTCCTTCGAGGCACCTGACGAGTCACGGTGACCAAGAATTCTCCCCCTCACAAATCCTCGATCGCATCCACCGCAGGCCGCGCCAAACGTCCCATCAAATCTCCCACGCAAATTGCCAGAACAAAATGGGCATTCCTGGACTCATTTGATTTGCTCTGGTCGATCCATGTCGGTTTAGCGGGTGAACCATCAAACCAAATCATGGCTCCAAACCGGGAAAGGGTTGTTGACCGAGACGTCACGGGTGCTCGCCCCCGTGGAGTGGCACTTAGACCCCTTTGAGAGGCTTTTCGAGCATAAGATCCCTGACCAACCATGGAGGACTGGCCAAAAGCAGTCAGACGCTAGGTCGCACCTGCGCGACTGGCGACCTCGACCAACGGCGTATTTCCTAGTTCGTCTTTGCTAAGGGCTCCAGAGTTGCCACTTCCTCCGCCTTCCATTCGCTCCCAGGCCAGCAATCCGTATCGGATCCTTGGCTACGAGGGTCGGCTTATTGGACGCAAGCTGTCTCACCCTTGGCCTCCAGTCCAATGGCATCCCCAACACTCGGCCCGCGATCGCCATGGGGTAATTTTGGGGACTCTGGGTGTTGTAGAGTATCGCATTGTGCAAACTCGCAGGAGTAGTGACCTCTTTGCTTTCGCTAGCGCCTTGGATGCAACCAATCAACCCCTGATTGACGTCTGAATCTGCTGCTGATGGCCACATCCACAACAATGCGCCTCGGTCCCATCTGAAAACTGTTTCATGTCAATTGAATTCTCTCGGGAAACGTGAAAAAAAAAAAGGAAGAATATGGAACCTTCTGAAGCAGATCCTGAGGGAGCTCCCCTCCTCTGGGGCAGAAGGTCCACCGAGGTCTTTTATATCCCGATTCTACTCTTTCGCTAAAGAGCGTCCGTCGTTGTTGGTCCCCCTTTTTTCCCCGTACCATCCACCTTATCTAGCGTTCTTGCACGAGTCTAGCATGGTGCCTGGAACTCTTTCCCCACAAAGAGAAAAATCCGCGGGTGCTTGATTCCTGGGATTTCCTCTTATGTACATGTGATCGTCTACCCCCTCTCTGAAGAAGGATAGATAAAATGCTTATGGATCGATCCATCGACCTTACTTTTTCAACTTTGTTGCCGACTTTTTCTCCCTTCCCCTCCCCTGTGGTCTTTTTGTTGATCGGAACCACCACGAAGAAGTTAAACGGCTGTGTTCCCTTCTTGCCACTCTTTTCTAGTAGCTAGTTTATTTTTCTTGCTTTCTATCTTTTCACGCGGCCAACCAAACCGGTAATACAGGTATGCAGCTTACTTCTCCCTTTTCCTGTTCGTTCATTAAATTAGTAAAGTTGTGTGGCTAATGATTTTTATAGTTTGGTGCCCCTTATTGAACGGGGACTATATTTCTGTATGCCCAATAATGAAGAAACCTTGCCTGTCAGCCACAAACTGACCCCCTTTAGGGAGTGCCACACTCTTGAGATAGTAACAATCACCACAACACGAGATGTCTGATAAAAACCCTGAGGCCGTTGTCGACGCAGCTGCGAAGCCCAGCTTTCGCACTCGTCTTGTAGCCCATTTCAAGAAATGGTGGTGGGCTCATCTCATCATTTTCTGTGCGGTTGTCCTGATCATCGCCCTCCCATTGTAAGTTTTCTTTCCCTCCCCCTGGTGATTGAATGACGGGTGAAATTAATCATTCCGCCCTGAAGGGTTTATGTCGGGTACCCCAACATCGCCCAGGGCGACATTGACGACTCGACTCTGAGCGTCTCTTCCATGATTATCACCGAACCGGAGACCGACGGATTCCAGCTTAACCAGACCCAGGTAATTGGAAGCGGCAGCATCTTTAAACCCGACATTTACAGCTTCGATGCCGAAGTCGGCCTCGAAGGAGCCCCCGCACCATTCGCCACTGTCACCGTCCCGGGTCTCCACGCTAAGGATGGAGTTGTTGTCCATGTTGACCAGCATGTTGACTTGACCAATGCCACTGCATTCGCCGATTTCTCGACCGCTATAATGTTGAATGAGGAGGTAGGCTTGACGGTCGATGGTAGGCCCCAGCTGAAGCTAGGAGCATTGCCCACGATCCACGTCGACTATAACAAGGTTGTGAAGTTGAAGGGTAAGGCACGCCATTTGCTTGCGTGAGGATGTTTGTGGAAGAATGTAAGCTCACGTCATGCTATATAGGTCTCAACAAGCTCGCCGGATTCGAGCTTGTTGAGCTGCGTCTCGACAACGACCGTGAGGATGGAAACAACGCTATTGGAACCGCGTTTATTCCCAACCCTTCTGTTTTGACCATCACCTTGGTACGAATACAAGACAACTTCACCTCCCCCGATGCCTTTTAAGCCCTTGACTAACATGCAATCCTCTAGGGCAACGTCACTCTTGATCTCTCGTCCAATGGAACCAAGATTGGCCAGTCGTTCCTCCACAACCTCGTCCTTCGGCCCGGTGGTGGTAGATTCCCCCTGGTCTCGAAAGTTGACCAGCTCCAGATTATCAAACTGCTCCCGAGACACCCTCCATATACGGTTCCCGTGGACATTACTGGCAACAGGTCCGTGTATAACGGACAGGAGCTGCCGTACTTTACAGCCGCGCTGGCTGCCAATCCTCTGAAGGTTGAACTTGACATCAATAAGGTGCTCGGGGACGAATAATAGAGTCCGGAAAGGAGTATGCTGTTATTTTTCTTGTATGGATACTTGTTTTTTTTACAAATATTTCTTTCTGCCCTTTGCTGGCTTGACATATCCACAATATTTCTTTGTTCCCGGTAACGCTGTCGACATGAACGGAAGGATCCGTATACCACGCGCCTGCTTCCAACTCTTAAGTAACTATATCATTATACCACATATCTAAATCGTTAGTATTTACGATTATCATTAGTGAGCACTATTATTCCTTTGGATTTAGAATGATAGGGAGATACGTTATCTTCATGCCGGAACTTCATTCCTGATAGGGGAACCTGCTTGGCGCTCCACTCTGTCTCTGGCTACCCAGGGCCTCGTCCCGGGTCCCATTGCACTTCCATCCACTCATCAGTGATTCCGGTGCTTATCGGACTACGCTTAATTCTTCCAAGCTGTCTTCGCCTCGTGACTGGGCTTCTTGGAGATGATGTCGGTTTGTTTACTTCATTTTTGGCCTGGCTAGGCTGGGACCGTTGGAGGAATTCCCCCACAGTTGGAGCTGATATCTCCAAATCCTGGACCAGTGGACCCAAAGCTGCTGAGCATATAAAGCGGTCCTTCTCTCCGACCATAGAAGAGGAGATTGCCAAAAGCTGCGAAGGAAAAGAGTGACTGGGATACCATCACTATAATCACTATCAACACCACCCTTCATCACCATGGGTCTTCAGTTCAAAGCTCTGGCTGTGGCTGCTCTGGCGACTGCCAGCCAGGCTTCTCCCCTTCTCCTGTCTCGAGATGATGCCGCAAACATTACCTGGGCGTACACCAACCCCAATGGCTTAAACTTCACCCAGATGAACACCACTCTCCCCAATGTGACCATCTTCGCAACCGGTACAACCCTCTCTTCACTTCTTCCCCCTCTCCTTCCCCCTCTACTTCAAACGAAGCACTAACAGTCCGTTCTACTATAACAGGCGGCACCATCGCCGGTTCCAGTGCTGACAACACTGCAACAACTGGCTACCAAGCCGGCGCAATCGGCATCCAAACCCTCATAGACGCCGTCCCCGAGATGCTCGACGTGGCCAACGTTGCCGGGGTCCAGATCGCCAACGTCGGCAGCCCCGACGTTACCTCCTCTGTCCTCGTCGAGATGGCGCACCATCTTAACAAAGTCGTCTGTGACGATCCCACCATGAGCGGTGCCGTCGTCACCCACGGTACCGACACCCTCGAGGAAACCGCCTTCTTCCTCGACGCCACAGTCACCTGCGGCAAACCCGTCGTCATCGTCGGCGCCATGCGACCCGCGACCGCCATCTCCGCCGACGGACCCTTCAACCTGCTCCAATCCGTTACGGTTGCTGCGTCTCGCAAGGCGCGCAATCGCGGCGCCCTCGTAGTCATGAATGACCGCATCGCCTCCGCTTACTACGTCTCCAAGACGAATGCTAACACCATGGACACCTTCAAGGCAGTGGAGATGGGGTACCTGGGTGCCATTGTCTCCAACACGCCGTTCTTCTTCTACCCACCTGTCCTACCGACTGGGAAGACAGAGGTCGATATTGCGAATATCTCGCATATTCCACGCGTTGATATCCTCTATTCGTACCAGGATATGACCAACGATACACTCTTTGATTCGGTGAAGAATGGCGCGAAGGGTATTGTGGTAAGTTCCATACCTATAACTATGCCTCATCTTTCATATCCTTTTTTTTTGTTAACGAGTAAACAGATCGCCGGCTCCGGTGCAGGTTCCGTCTCAAGCGACTTCTCCTCTGCTATCGTACACATCACCACAAAGAAACACATCCCGATCGTCCAGAGCACACGCACCGGGAACGGGGAAGTCCCCTATTCCGAGGGGCCAGGCGGTATCTCGAGTGGATTCCTGAACCCGGCGAAGTCGCGCATCTTGCTTGGATTGCTCCTGGCGAAGAAACAGGGGGTGGAAGAGATTCGTGAGGCATTTGGGAAGGTGGCTATTTAGTAGAACCTTTTTCTTATTGATATGAAGTACGTAGCTATAACATTATGGGCATAAATTATGGATATAGATATAGATATAATGACTAGATGAGTTATAAAGTTTTTAAGTGCTCCATTGGTGCTCGTACCTATATAGTTCCCCACCACTTACGGCAATCCCTTGATGGTTTTTATTTCCAAATCCTTGTAGGAAAGTATTTGCGTTCTGTAATACTGTTCAGAAGAATCCTTCTTATTGCTCTATACATGACAAATAGTAAAAGGATACTTGACAGACATCGACCTAGGCCTCGAGAGCCTTCCAGAACGCCGGACTCTCGTACCCTTGCACAACCTTGGCAATGGGGGTCAAGTATGCCTCTGCGACAAGTTCCTGCAGATAACGTATATAATGCTGGGCAGCCTTGAGCCAGAAAGTCTTCTCAAGAGCACTCGCCCCCGCGCCCTGCCAAACCCAGACTCGGACCCCGGCATCATAAAGGAAGACATCGCTTCCGTCGAGATCCGATTTGTCGACGCGCTGTCCATCCTTGACCAGATCTAGGGATAGTGTGCCGGAGGCGTCACTGAGTCGGAATAGTTTGCGTGGCCGAGCGCCGCCGCGGTCACCCGCTGATGAGACAGACGAAAAGCGACCCGGCCATGGGGAGTGGAAGGTAGATGTATCCGCGTCCCGGCCGCCCAACAAGTTCACAATGAGGTGGGATCGCGATTCCAATTGGGAAAGAACCTCGACGTCAATGTGCTTCGCGAGAGTCATGTCGTTGACCACTTGAGCGGCCTTGGCCTTTTCCAGGGGGCTGCAATTCCTGCCCTGCCACACCCAGATCTTATACCCCTTGTCCAAGACAAAGACGTCGCTGTCGTCGAGACTCTGCCACGTGGGTTCTACCTCGTGCACGATGATCGAGCGACCGGCGCTGGGATGCTTGAAGATGCGCAGCAACGTAAGCACCTCCTTCGGGGCCTCGGGCTCGACATGTCTAAACCCGGAGCGCAGGCCGCCCGACCGGATGGAGACGTGGCGGAACAGCGCCAGGAATTCCTCCGAAGGGGAGTGCTGGGTTTCGCGGTGCTGGGTTGCAGCACCGTGCAGAAACTCGTCGAGTTCGACCGTTTTGTAGGCGGCGGTACCCGCCTCGTCCTGGGTGGTCTTGCTCCCCAGCCAGAAGAAGATGTCGTGGCCGAGCTTGTCATCCCCGAGCTGGTATGAGTGCAGAACGATATAGCTATCGCCATCGTAGAATTCGCCGGCCCGCTCCTTTGGCCAGGGGACAACTTCGAAGTTCTCAATGCGCCAGATAAAGAGTCCCTGCTGCTGCCCGATGCACCCGTTGTTCCAGGCAGGCTCGGTGGCCGCGGAGTTGTACTTTACGCGGTGGTCGAGATCCGATCCAATCAGCTCCACATTGCTGTCCTTGATATCGTACTCTTTCAGATGCACTAGACCCTCGTGGGGAGGCATGATTCCAGGAGGAGGATTGTTTAGGTGAGAGATGGTGGTTGTTGTCGGCAAGAACACCAGTGGTGGCGGGGTACGGCGGGGTTGCGCGGAGAGCAGGGTATATGATGAGGGGAATGGTTTATAAACAGAATCTGTGGAAACACGTACTAATTAACGGTGACAATAGTAGCACTTCTATTCTTGTCCCGAGAAGAGAAAGGGGAAAAGAAAGCAAACCTGAAGGAGAGGCCGGTTAGATGTGGACCAGCCATTGCGGCTCACGTGGGGTTGTTGGAAGAATCCTTCTCGAAGCTGTTACAATTCAGACAATCCCCCAAGTTGCTGAGATCGAGGATTGCATTTCCCCGAGTGGCTTACTATAAAATGCACCATGGAACTAGATCCGCTTGAAGCAACATCAGGATGCGGTGGCTTATGCCAACAAAAGCTTAGTTGATGGGCCCCTGGGTCTAGTCCTTTTAACTTCAGATCAGGGGAAATTAGAGCGAAGATATTCGGGCAGACACCCCACACTATGCTTCCAAAGTGTGGCGCTCCAACAAATGAGACTATCAGAGCATACGCGTGCTGTATCCGGTCCTCTGATTCGCGAAAGTGGTCATCCCACCTGCGCGCATCGTGCGTTTTATACGGCTTCATGGAGTCTGATTACTCTAATGGGCCTTTTTCTAGAGTACGAGACTGGGGCGCGAGGCAAGGGTGAATCCAAAGAGGCAGAGACTCACACGAGGGCCTCAAAGACCCAGATACCATGGCCTCGAGTTTTAAAACCCCGAATCCCACTTCACGATTTGTCCTTTTAGCCTTGAGTAGGACACGACGAAGTGGGAAAACGACTCGCCGCCTTGATTTTCATCATGAGCCGCTTCAGCACCGTTGCTTCTGCTACTTTAACGGCATTCTCCATCCTGTCAAAAGCTGTGGATGCCTGTGAGGAACATGGTACCTGTCCGATGCAAATTTGGATGACCTATGCCGGCCCTACTGGCATGACGGTCAGCTGGAACACCTATTCCCACCTGGATCGTCCCAGCGTCCGATATGGAACGAACCCACATCATTTGAAAATGGTCGCATCCTCGGATGTCTCCATCACTTACCCCACGTCCACCACCTACAATAACCATGTCCCCTTGAAACATCTCGATCCGGACACTCTATACTATTACCTACCGGTCGACAGTAATGCGACCACCCCTTACTCCTTCAGGACAAGCCGTCCGGCGGGCGATCACACCCCATATTCCATGGCCGTTGTCGTCGATATGGGGGTGATAGGTCCTGATAGTCTCACCACTCATGTTGGCACTAGCGTTGCCAACCCGCTGAAACCTAGTGATCAAACCACCATCCAGTCGTTGATGGTCCACGGTGTGGACACTAAGTTTCTGTGGCATCGTAAGTGTGATCAGCCTGCATCAATCGCACTGTGCCTACAGCTTACACTCCCCTCTCACTGGTGACATTGCATATGCCGATTACTGGTTGAAGGAAGATATTCAAGGATTTCTACCCATACGACTATTGCAGAGGGTGCGAAGGTCTACGAATCTCTTTTGAACCAGTGTTTCGATGAGATGACCCCAATCACCGCCTAGAAGCCATACATGGTCGGGCCTGGTAACCACGAAGCGAACTGTATGGCTCTATTTCCTTCTTCGTCCATTCTCTCTCTCTCTCTCTCTCTCTCAGGCAAGAAAAAAATACCAATTATTGTTTTTTTAGGCGATAATGGCGGCACCAAGGACAAGACACATGGTATCACCTATGATGTTTCCATCTGCATGCCCGGGTAAATCAACTTTACTGGCTTCATCAACCACTTTCGCATGCCGAGCGAGCAATCTGGTGGACTGGGTAACTTCTGGTACTCCTTCGACTATGGTATGCCCAGCTCGAAACCGCGACCGACCTAGGCCACGGATTAATTGGCCCCGACGAGCCCAATGGCGTAGAGGGAGAGGATAGCGGCCCATTCAGCACCTTAAAAAACGCCCAGACCAATTGGCTAGCCAAGGACCTGGCCTCGGTGGATCGCAAGAAGACCCCCTGGGTCGTCTGCTCGTAACCCACAAGACCATACCATAACGCAGACTGAAATATTTCACCAGCCGGTCACCGCCCCTGGTACGCATCCATAGGTACCGATCCCGGCGATGTCTGCTTCGACTGCAAGGACGTCTTCGAGCCCCTTTTCTTAAAATACAACGTCGACCTCGTTCTTTCAGGCCATGTCCATGCCTATGAGTGAAACGCCCCGACCGCGAACTTCACCGTTGATCCCAAGGAGCTCAACAGTCCTTCCTTCCCATGGTATATTATGAACGGTGCCGCAGGCCACTACGATGGCTGGAACAGATTGACCTTTCATAACTGTACGCATTTGACACATGAGTCTGTGGCGAGTGCAAACGGCACGGTCTTGGATACTGCCACCTTGTTTAAGGATCGCAGGTGGAGCACTGGCGACGACGTACAGCCGGGAAATGTGTACCGCGCTCATTGATATATAAAGTCGGTAAATTAACATTTTAATTCCTTGTGGATATCCATGAATTCAATTGGTAGGAAATAAAATCCAGTTAGAGGTCGAAATTACTTAGAGTTTCATAATTATTTATTTAACTCGCTACTTTTCTTATATATTCTCGACTTTGTAATGTTACCTCATATATCACTCCTGTATTCAGTTAACACCAGAACCACTCAATACCTAGGTATTATTACATATTAGAATATTATTTAATATAATTTACTACATATACCAAACGCTAATAAAGTCAGAATTAATAATAATATGTAATAATAATAATAATAGGTAATCGCCATAAGGATTCAAGTTTCCAGCTGAGCAGCAAACACTATGTGGAACTGCGATAACGACACCTCTGCATGGAATGAGGTGAACATAGCTCCGATAAAACCATATCTTGGGGTTCCTGGCTAGATCCGAGCCAGCCACACACACCCCTTAACTCAATGCCATTTAAGCATCGGGTCCGCCAGAAGGTTTAATTCTTATTTGCCCGATAAGTTTCATCAGGATGGGGAATGCATTCCTGGCGAAGGTTCGATGCTGATAAAACTCTTTTTGTTTCCCTATAGGAAGCGAGGATCTTATCGCAGGAATCCAGACCTGCCAGGATCCTGCACCAAGCTTATCAGAGACGACGCAATTTTCCATACTTCTGGTTGCATTTCAAGCTGAGCAATCCTGCACTTCTTTGTTGTGATTTGTTTTTTTCCCCACTATGATAACTAATAATACTAACACCCTGGGAAGTGCAAAAACAAACTGCTGCAATATAAAGATTAAGCCGCCCTTTTTTGGTGTTCCTTTCCGCATCTTCAATTTTTTTTTTTTCGTTTCCCTGCGATTTTTCTTCGCATTGCTTCACTTTTTTGCCATACCCACCACATGCATCTTATAAAAACAACACTGGGCTCATGATAATGATGACAAAAAAAAGAGAGAGAGAAAAGAGTCGTGACCCTACATATCATGCAACGTGTTAAACCCTGTCTCAATTAGGCTTCGTGGGCCTCGCGCGTCTCCCCCAATATGCCAATAAAACAACCCTCCTAGTTTCTCCCTCGTTACAAATTCTGCTTTCTGCTGTACTGACTGTGGTGTGTCGTATGTCACAAACCCACCGTCTCCGCCAACGCAGTACGCGGCTCCTACTTGTTCATCGTGGAATTCCTTTGCCCCAGGTCGTGGGAGCTCGCTATAATCAAAAACACCCTCTTCTCCGCCATGGCCCGCGTATCGCTGGCCGATGTCGTTACTGCCTAAGAATGACCGGCCATAGGTCGGAACTCCCAATAGAAGTTTCTTGGGGTGAACCCCTTGGGCGAGGACGTATGCAACCGCCGACTGACACGATGTCTCGCTGGAACTGGAACTGTATAGTTGAGCATGGTGACCCGTTTCCCCTGTCCAGGGCCCCGAGAAGTCATACGCCATGATATTGATCAGATCTAGATAGTTCTGTGCCCTAGCAAGGTCGATGTTCTGAAGCGCCCATTGTCCAGCTGGCAGGCAAGTCGCGAGCACATATCGTGGAGACGGGAGATACTCTCGAAGCTGAGCCAGAAGGTGGATATAGTCCAGACCCTGCTGGGGGTCTGCGGGGTGCTCCCAGTCCACTGAGAGGGGATTTAGCCGGTGAATTGAGAAGTGAAACAACAACGACAACAGAAAAAAAAAGAGCTATTCAAGGCATGAGAGTGTCTTACCATCGATTCCATCTAGTCCAAATTCATCCACCAATTCTTTGGCGGTTTGAGCGAATCGTTCCGTTCGGGATTGACTCCGCGCCACCGCGGCGAAGTTTTCGCTCCCTTTCCCCCCTCCTCCGATGGAGAGAATGAGCTTCATCTTCGAGTACTGGGGTTTTAATTGCGAGAATGCCCGGAGACAGCCGTTTGTGCCGTCCACCGGCATCTGTGAATCAGCCCACTCATCACTCAACTATAGTCAGAGATTTTCCCAGTCAGCAAGACAGGAACCGAGCGACAAAAAAAGAAAAAGGCTAAAAGCTATGGGGAGTGATAGCATTTACATAGATTGTGCCGTCCTCTTTGACCCTAGAAAAAATAAGAGAAGGTTGGTTAACATCCGAAACTACTTTTGATCAGGCGGGTCAACCCCCTCGGTGATATATGACGAGTATGTACCAGGCAAATGCGTAAAAGATGTGAGAGATGAATCCCAATCTGAGAGATGATGGAGGTTGCTTCCGATATATCCGCCAATTTGGATAATACGCAGCGTTCATGAAAAAGGGCACCTCATAGGAGCTGCCGCTGGAGCGCTCTGCTGCCTTGCGGTGCCAGTGGGGGAAAATAGAGCCGGAGAACATAGCTATAGTGGCGGAATTACCAACTAGGGGGGGAAAGTCGAAGGTGGTGTGGGCAAAGGAGCGTGTTGTTCTAGTCTGAGTCCTGCTGAAGATGAAGAATAAAACAAAGAAGAAGAAGACTCCTATACATGAACGAAATAAAATATAAAAAAAAAGAAAATAAAGACAGAAGATGAAGACACAACAGCACCTGCTTGATTCAGACCAGCGTCACGTGTGGAATGACCTTTTTGTCTCCTTCACTTTTTGCTTCTGATTTGCTTTTGTTTTTGGAAACCAACAGAAACTATAAAACCCCTCAATGGAGAGCGTTTATTTTGGTTATTTTTGAGAAAAAAAAGAAAGAAGGCAACCAGGGCAATGATCAGCTCTGGAAATGGTCCAGCTCACTTAAAGCAATGACATAAATCCGATCGAGGCGCTACGCCCGCAGAAAATTTTTTCTTACTACTCCCAGTACTGTACAATAATAATAATATGGCCTCCCATGACATTAATACGGCAGACCCCCGCCTTTACAAACCTCAACCATCATTCAGCATCAAACCGCAGAGAAAAGTCTATGGATCCGGGTGATCATGATGACGATGACGAGGTGTTGACTTCCCTGTACGGATCCAATGCGGCCGATTTGCAGTCTCGTCTTTGTCCCCGCGTCTGTTCGATGCAAGCACTGAGGTAGCCAAAGTGAGGGATAACTACTCATTCGTTCGCCCCAGATGGTGAAGGTATGGATGCGATTCGATTACTTACTTCCCGGAAGGAAAATCTGCTCGAGTTAAGTCGAGGCCCAAACGCACTGGCTGGATTACGCTCGCCCCCGCCGAGGTTTTATTTGGGTTATTTTTATTTTTACGATTTCCTTTAATTTGCCTCAAATCCAGCGCCAGGGTTATGGCCGAGGTGGTGATCATTGGGTGCCCTGAAAGCTTCGTCCACCTCGTCGCTCAAGCAGGGAAAAGCGGGTTTCGGTCCAGCAATAACACACCTTTCTGACACTCCGGTGAGAAACCTGTCTGGTGCACGAGTCGAGTGGCAATAATAATAGCTTTTTAACTTAGCCTCCTTCTCGGACGCCAGGTGGATCGCGATCGAGATTTGTCGCTGCCTCTGGGGAGGGGCTGGGCGAGGTCTACGAGGGGTGGTCTTGTGGGATTTGAAAGGGGGCAGACGAAGCTCATTATTATTGCAGAGACAGAGATTGGGCAACGTGAACGATCGTTCTGGATCAAACCAGGGGATCGCCTGGGCAGTGTGGAGGGTTGACGGCCTGGCGGTTCTTCTCCTCACTACCGCCCCCCTCAAGGTATCCTTCGTCTTTCCCCATCGCGCTCTTTTTATTCTTTTTGCTTTGCCCTCTTTCCATTTTAAAGTTTTATCTCCTTTGCTTTTTCCCCTCCTCGAGGATGTGGTCCTTGTGGGGAGCAGCCGGGGGGCCCACATGACAGGCTGTATGGTTTGGTATTAATATATTAATAATGCGAGGCCTTCCATGTGAGGGAGGTGGTGACCTGGGGTCAAATTTAATCTTACTCCTGCATTATTTTATGCTAGGGTAGTCATGGTTGGTGAGCAGAGGGTGAACAGTGGGGAGATGTTAGAAAAATATGGATTTTTGGGGGACCGATATTAGCGACGGCAGGTATTCTGTAGAATAGCATCCATCATTCACGATGAGCGATTGTTCTCATTGAGGACTTCCTATAATTCCCCCGAGTTAGTGAATGATAGTAAGTTAGTATTAATAATTACTACCATGAGGACTATGACTGTCACAGCCATCAGCCATCAGCCAAGCACTCGAAATGCAGCATCATCGTAACACACTCCCTGGGGTGTCAGAGCAACTGCGCATGTGACGTCCTCCCTTGCCAAAAAAAATCTCGTATGCAGGGGCAGAGGGACTTTCGAGAGACTTGGGAATGATACCCATTGGCTTGCTCCAGCTGTGCCGTGTTTCCCCAGCTAAGTACTAGGACCGAGCACTCCGCCAAAGACGGGGTAGTCTCCATCTTGGGTCATGTTGCAGCGTTGGCAATGGAATTGGGACCTTTCTGTTGCTTCTGTCCAAAGGGGGCAACGGAAACCTTGTGCAAATTGCATTCAATTACGTGATGAATTGGTATGGGTGCCCTGTTAAGATATCATCTCACAGATTTTTGTTCCTCCAGGAAAAACAAATCATGAGGTTTGGTGTTTTTGCTTTTCTTGTTGACAGTGACTAATCCAGGAACCTCTCTGCCACCGCTTTCCTTGTTTGTCATCCTTTCTTTTAGTTTCGATCATCAGCTCCAACCTTCAAGCTTCTGATCGCGATACGTGCTCACCTTTGATTCTCATCTACCCATGACAATTGTCTAGTATTAATAAGTCCTCCGCTGGCAGATATCCGAAAACCTCGCCTGTAGAGCTTTTACTCTCAGATTTCGGTCCGTGAAAGCATCACTTGACGTGTTTGCTATTACAGACAGCTGTTTGCTTTCTTTTTTCTCAACTCACGCACACATCGTCTTGACGACCTTCCAATCGCCACGGAAACACCATGACTGTCGACATAAGCCATGCTGCGGCCCAAATTCTGTCCTCAGATCGCACTCGTGAGCCAGATTATGACGATTTCTCCTTTACCCCCTTCCTGCGAAAGAGCTTCGGCTTTGGGCTCGCCAGTGATGTCCCCGTTTGTAAAGCTTACAGCGAAGGCCACTGCCCACTCGGCCCAGCATGCCCCGATCGACATCCTACCCCATCTCGAGTGACCACCTCCACCACCACTGCCTCCGGACTAGCCCCTTCCACAACACACGGATCTCTCGTCTGCAAACATTTTCTCAAAGGGCTCTGTAAGAAGGGCCTCAAGTGCGAGTATCTCCACGAGTACAACCTCCGGCGGATGCCGGAGTGCCAGTCATTCTCACGATCTGGCTACTGCCCCAATGGTGACGACTGTCTATATCAACATGTCCGCGAGCAGGCCCGACTACCCCCTTGTGAACACTATGACCGAGGCTTCTGCGAGCTCGGTCCCATTTGCGCGAAACGGCACGTCCGCCGGCGGCTTTGCCCTTACTATCTTGCCGGATTCTGTCCGGAAGGTAAAGGCTGTGCGGATGCCCATCCCCGGTGGACCGAGAATCTCCCTAAGCCTTCGATAAGGGTGGAAAAGACTGAAGAGGAGTTGGAGAGAGAGAGGGATCTGATCCGCGAAGAGCAAGAACGTGAGAAGGAACGGGAACGTGAGTGGAGAAGCGAACGCGGCCGGGGTGGCGGATTTATGCGTGGTCGGTATCGTGGACGAGGGCGGGGTTAAAAATAAATCGGCCCTAGCACTGGAGTCTGCATCCGTGAACTGGATTTACATGCTTATGTTCCCTAGCGCTAGGATCTGCGAACATCCGGACGCCTTCTATGCTCACGTCGACAGGGGCCATGAAGTCACGGGTTGGATTTCGAGGCTTGAATCCTACTCCAAATGACGGACTATCCAAACTCCCCAATGCGGATATCCCACATTGTCCCCCGAAGTTTATTCCTGCTACGGTTCAGATCCTAAGCAGAAAGAAACCGATGGCCTCTGTCGATTAGATCGTCCCCACAGGAACACCCGTCCCAGCACCCTTACGCCACCTCGCAACTGTGCGGGGTTTCAACGACTTTTATTTTTTGGCTGTCTGTGAGCTCTTTTTGATTCGCTGCCCACCCATACAGACTATATATCTGATATGATACCATGATAAGAGTTCAGAAAGTGACCCCCTAATTCTTTCTGCGGTCAAACTGGAAGAAGTCACAATCATCAACAAGCGATTACTAGCGGGTTCAGCGACGTGAGCACCTTGCCTAACTCCTTGGTAAATTGCTGTTTTATTACTGTCAATGCTCCCCTCAAGCTTAGGCATTATTACTTCCCAACTTATCACTGCACATTGTTATCTTCCATCATTTTAATTCACCCATGACCAATTCTAAAAATTAAGGTCGAGGCTCAAGTGTGCATCAGGAACAGGGTTATTGTATTTTGAATACATGTAATTAATTGATGAATTAAGAAAACAGGCCAAACCTTTGGTAGCAATTTAGTAAATCATGGAAAAGAACTCCACTCTATCGAGTCCTTGTAATTTATCACACCAAGGTTATTCCTTTTCAATAATTTCTCGAGAAAAATTGTCACAGTACAATCCATTGTTTTCTTCTTGAAGGAGTAAAGCAGAGTGGTCAAGCTTAAATAGAATGACATCATGACCCCTCCTTTGCAAGATCGTCAAGAGATGGGTAAGTCCTTTCGAGATGCTTAAAGATTCCAAGAAATGGTGTGGAAAAGGATAGGCCCTCCGTCAAGAGCCTCCGATCTTATTGGACCAAGAATAGGAATGCTCTCCTCCGGAAGTCCGGTCTCCTGAGCCTCAAGAGTGCCATTCCGCAGCTTAAAGTAATTTGTCAATGATCAGTAAGAATGAACTAAGAAGCTCCAAACGGGACTACGAGCTGCGGCCGGCCCAGTTGACGCCGGAATTGTCCAATCAGCATAGCCCTGGAAGAGCCTGGCCAGCATCTGTCATCGATGACAATTACACAATCATCACAGCGAATGCCGGTTCGCCAATGCTGACGAACCAACTCAACTTGAACTTTCCACCATTCAAACCCCACCCGAGAAGGACGGAAGCTTTGGAGGGGTTGCTTTTCTATAAGGTTATATAAAGTCCCCGTCGCCATGCCTTGCTTCGGCCTCCCTCTGAGTAAGAATCCTAAATTCAATTTCTTGTTCTTACCTTTCTTCTACTTCCCCTCCATCATCTACCAACCACACCGCCACAATGGCTACCAAGGTTGCGATCGTCTTTGTATGTGAGACCCTTCGCCAATGGCACTTCTAATGGCGGTTTCTTTCCCCTTCATTATTTACTTGCTTGGGAAGCCGAAAATGAGGAAAGAAAGTATTCTTTCTGACTGACCAATGCTTGCTACATCACTAGTACTCTATGTACGGCCACATTCAGAAGCTGGCTGAAGCTGAGGCTAAGGGTATTAAGGCTGCCGGCGGCGAAGTCGATATCTACCAGTGAGTTTACCCATGATACAAGGCCACGGAGGTGAAATTGGCAATGATGAGTGAGAATCTGACCATTTTCTTTCACCTAGGGTTGCGGAGACCCTCTCCGATGACGTCCTCGCTAAGATGGGTGCCCCTCCTAAGTCTAGCTATCCCGTTGTCAAGCCCGAGACCCTAAAGGACTACGATGCCATCCTCTTCGGGATCCCCACTCGTTACGGTAACTTCCCCGCCCAGTGGAAGGCCTTCTGGGACCGCACTGGTGGTATCTGGGCCACCGGCGGCTACTGGGGCAAGTATGCTGGTCTGTTCGTTTCCACCGGTACTTCCGGTGGTGGCCAGGAATCCACCGCCATTGCTGCCATGAGCACTCTCTCCCACCACGGTTTCATCTACGTTCCTCTTGGCTACAAGACCGTATTCGGTCAGCTGTCCAACCTGGAGGAGGTCCACGGTGGCAGCCCCTGGGGTGCCGGTACCTTTGCTGTACGTTGATTGCCTTTGAAATACCTGTAATAAGTTTTTGTCTGGGGTTGCTAACACCGATCCTTGGTAGGGCGCCGACGGTTCCCGCCAACCTACCGCCCTCGAGCTCACCATCGCCGAGGAGCAGGGCAAGGCCTTCTACCAGGCCGTTGCCAAGGTCAACTTCGCGTGACTACATGGTGGAGAGGAGTCAAAGTCGGAAGCCCAGCCTGCTGCATCCCAGCAAAAGGAAACGACTGAAACTTCGCAGCCCAAGCAGGCTCAGCAAAAGCAAAGCACTCAAGGAGCAAAGGCAGAGAAGAGCGATGAGGGCCCTTGCGGCCTCCCTAAAAAGTGCACCATTCTCTGATCGGATTGATATATATACCCTTGATTCCTTGTTTTGCTTTGCTTGAGTTGGAGTTGTGGCTTGGTTTTCTTTTCTTTCCTTTGTCATGGGAGGTTATGATAATGTTGATGTAAATTTAACTCGGGTTCCCTTGTATATAGGGTCATTGAATGATATTTTCGCCCGAGAAATGATATACTCAGTGTCAGCTTAGCAATAATTGAGCGTTGTCGACTGATAGCAGCTATCCATAATCACTAAAAACCTCCCCTACATTGGGCAGTATAAGCAAGCATCGCAGAGACGGCAGTTGTTATCTGCATGTTGAGAATGACATTATTTTACAGCGCAACCCTGTACTCCCATAAGTCGCATATAAAAATACCGAACAGCTGTACACTGATATTATTCATATCCCACCGGCTAAAAAAGGAATTAAAGAAACTTCCCTTTGGTGAACCGTGACCCAAAATCCGATGCTTTATTAATCAATTCGCGA
Source organism: Aspergillus conjunctus (assembly GCA_027569095.1). Taxonomy (NCBI): domain Eukaryota; kingdom Fungi; phylum Ascomycota; class Eurotiomycetes; order Eurotiales; family Aspergillaceae; genus Aspergillus; species Aspergillus conjunctus. The sequence goes on along the minus strand of JAPDEL010000057.1, from coordinate 111,280 downwards.
CGCTGAGCATGCGTCAGTTTCGACGAAAGAGCCATATCCTTCTCTTTATCAAAGGCTCGACTGCTTGGATCATCCTCCTCCTCCTCCTTCTCCTTAACTCGCCCCCCAGCCTCCGCCCCTGTCTCCTTCCACTTCTGCTCATTATACTTATGGATCTTCTCCCGCATAGCCTCCGACTTTTGCGCCTCGCGCTCACTCAATCCCCGATCCCCACCACTTCCTCCTCGCGCCGGCCCAGAACTAATCCCCATCGCCTCATTCTGCAACCGCTTCATCTTCTCCTCCGGTGTCTCCGTCCATGTCGCATCCACTCCCCCACCAGAGGCGCTATTACTCCCCGCCGCGCGGCCAGTTTGAAACTTCCGGTTCTTCAATTTCGTCGGATCAACCCGCGATGATCCCCGATCTAGTTCCGAGGGCGGGAGAAGCATCCAGGCGTCTCGCTGCGGTTTACCCTCGGGTTCTGGCGCTGGTGTCGTTTGCGCAGAGGTATATGCGTTATTGCCCGCTGCAACTGATGCTGATGGCGCTGCGCCCCCCGGAGGAGGTAGGCTAGGTCCAAAGTCATCGTCGTCGTCGCTATCACTATCACTATCGCTATTGTTCTCTTCGTCGCTGTTCCTGCTGTCCTCTGCGGCTTGTGGAGGAGGTAAAGACGGCCCGATCACCTTGCGCCGCTTGTCGAGTGTATCGCTAGAGAGTTCGTCATTTCCTTCTTCGGTAGAGACCCCGAATTTTCGTTTCTCTGGTTTGTCCATTTTTGTTTGCTTTCTTGTAGTGGATGGCCAGCCGGGGAAGGGGTTTGGAGGAGTAGTGGTTCCAGGTCGGGCTTGATTTCCTGTCAGCGGAGTAAATGAATTAGCTTTCAGAAGGGGTTAGTATAGGTACGATCGGATCTCCTGCTTACCGCTGGTCTTTTCTAAATTCTGTGACTTCGAATGCTGGAAATAATAGAGGGACTGGCAGCGACATTTATGGATGCAAACGGGTCAAACAGAGATCTTAACATCATGTGACTGCGTAGCATGACGACATGGAGAAATTTGTGCCTCAGGCATGAAAAGCTATATTCTTAGTATTGGCTACCGTCAAATAGCGAGGTAAGATTCAGGTTTCCATGGCCCAAGTCCATCTCAGTTAAATACCTATCTTTAGCCTATTTACCCACCTTCCCTCCCAAATCCTCTAAATATTGGTAGTATCTCACCGACTCTAGTATCGGTTCCTGGCACAAAATCACGTGACAGCTTCCCTCGCGGAGATGACGATAGAGCTTCTCTGTTGCCTTCTTCTTGCTTCTCCAACAAGCTCTCTTTGCCTCCGGAACATCTTCCCCTCTCTCCTCTCACTCCCCCAAATCCTTCAATCCTTGTCCCCCATAATGATTTCATGAGTTATATATCTTCGACTGCACTTCAAAAAAGCCTCTCATTCTCTTCATCTTCCACCTACCCCACCTCAACATGGCATCCCGCTCAACCATTCTGAGATTCGAGAGCCGGAATGGCCAGTTTCGGTTAACGGTCAGCCCACAGGATCAATTCAGTTCGCTTCTGATAAAGGTATGGAAACCTAATTTTGTTTCAGACTTTGTTGTGTTCTATGAAAAGAGGAGATGAATGAGGATAGAACGGAGTGGCTGAATGCTGACGTGTGAGCTCTTTCAGATCCTGGAACATCTACCACCAGATGTCGATCCTTCATCTATCAGCCTTTCCAACAAACCTATAGGTGCTGGTGGGGAGGAGAGAATTCTAAATAGTTTAGAAGGGGTTTCTTTTGAGCAGGTTGGCCTAAAGTCAGTCAGCCACCGGAAAATGACATTATTTGAACGGGTGATGTTGCAGCTGCTAATACTGGCGAGCTTAGACACGGAGATAAGCTTTATATCGGTTACCAACTCAAGCAAGGGACCCAAAATGGCGCTATCGATGGTCTCAACTCCGCATCGTCCTCACGACGCCTGAATGGAGCTCCGGTACCGCAAGGCGAGTTGCCCACCTCCAAACTACCTAATACCGCCTCCGTAAATATCAAGAACCCATGGGAAGTAGTCAAGCAATCGCCGCTCGATGATTTCCTAGATAAGAAGGACGGGAAAATTCAACGGAGTCGGGATACCAAGATGTGCAAACACGGCGCGAAGGGTATGTGCGATTATTGCATGCCACTTGAGCCTTACGACCCGAAGTACCTCGCTGAGAAAAAGATCAAGCATCTCTCTTTCCACTCCTATCTTCGAAAAATCAATGCGGCCACCAACAAGCCTGAGCTCGGGAGCTCCTTTATGCCGCCACTCAGCGAGCCATACTACCGTGTAAGACCAGATTGTCCGTCCGGACACCCTCCCTGGCCAGAGGGCATCTGTACCAAATGCCAGCCGAGCGCAATTAGTTTGCAACCCCAGGAATACCGTATGGTCGACCATGTGGAATTTTCCTCTCCTGACCTCATCAACTCACTACTTGATTTCTGGCGAAAGTCAGGCTCCCAACGTTTGGGTTTTCTGTACGGCACTTATGAAGAGTATGCGGAGGTTCCCTTAGGGGTCAAGGCGGTAGTACAGGCAATCTATGAACCACCACAGGTGGGTGAGATCGACGGTGTAACTCTGCATGAGTGGGCGAACGAGAAGGAGGTCGACGGGGTTGCTCGTTTGTGTGGGCTTGAGAAGGTGGGGGTTATCTTTACCGATCTCCTGGATGCCGGGCAAGGCGATGGCTCTGTCATTTGCAAACGGCATATCGATTCATATTATCTCTCATCTTTGGAGATTTCATTTGCCTCACGACTCCAAGCACAAAACCCCAAGGCTACGAAGTGGAGTCGGAGTGGTCAATTTGGTTCCAACTTCGTAACCTGCGTGCTCAGCGGCGACGAGGAAGGTGCTATCACCGTTAGCTCTTATCAGGCTACTGTCGCTGCCGTTGAGATGGCAAGAGCTGATCTCATCGAGCCCTCTGCCGAACCATCCGTCATGCTAGTCCAATCGGAGGATGATGATGGCAGCACCTCACGATACATACCAGAAGTTTTCTATCGGAAGATCAACGAGTACGGAGTCTCAGCCCAGGTCAACGCCAAGCCAAGTTTCCCGGTCGAGTATCTCCTGGTTACTTTAACCCATGGTTTCCCAACGGAGGCCTCCCCGCTATTTGTTGATAGCAATTTCCCGATTGAGAACCGCGAGGTTATTGGCGAGAGCCAGGAGCTCCGTGCCCTTGCAAGGAAGCTTGTCTCTCATGGAGATCCTGATAAGGCTATCCGAGCGGTTTCAGATTTCCATCTCCTATGCTACCTGCTCTCCTTATCTACATTTAGCAAGGTACGTCCATCCACCCCCTCTATCACCACCGCCCAAAATTAATGAATATTCCGCTCACCATGAATTCCCAAACAAAAAATAGGAAGAAGAAGCCCTCCTTTGCCGCGTAGCCACATCCCAGAAGCCTGCAGATGGCCTGCAGCTCATCAACACCCCCGGATGGGCAACATTGGTCACAATTCTACAGGAAAGCGGTGAGCGGCCCCCCAAGCGTCCCTGGCTGAACCCAGCCGACTCTTCACGCCCAGTGCCCCAACACAGAAAACGTTCCTTCCCTCCCTCAAGGCCCGAGTCTCCCAAATCTGAAAGTGAACAGCTTGCTAAGAGGTTTAAGGGAGCTAGTCTAAGATGACTGGCCGATATTTTCTCTTCCCCCCACCCCTCCTTCCTCCGAATTTCATTCAACTTCTTTTACCTCCCATACTCCATCCATTCCAGTATCATCGAGAACAGTCGTTATTGTCGACCGGCTTGGATCTTCCGCAAATACCTGTTCATTTTCCGACCTTGAGCTCGGTCGAGGCCCGCCCACCACCATTTTTACGGCGTAAATTCCAGGACCCATCGAATTACGGACTTTTCTCTGCCGTGCCTTTGATGAGTTCGGTTCTTTGGTGCTCGTGAGTAGTTCGCTGGTATCTAGGTACTGTGAAATATGAGGAGAATTGTGTTGGACGAGTGGAATTAGAGCTTCATATAATGATACTTGGTATAATACTAGTACATATCCAGCACAATCGCCCTAGGCTAGCTCACGAACAGAAAAAAGGAATTTCCATAACATTAAAATACATAACAGTCATCATATCAACATTGGCGTATTCGGTCACTGAAAAATAAGATATTCCATATGGATAGTCACAAGAAAGACAATGGCTATTCTCCTTTGACCAACTTTCTCAACCTCTTCTCCAGTATCTGCCGTCCCTCAGCTGTCCTCCACACCTCGTGTGGCGCATCCTGGACAATATCCCAACTCTTGAGATTTTTCGTGATCTTGGTCAGATCTTCTTGGGAATCCGCCCACTTCTTGCTTTTCTGCACCTCAATATCAGAGCTAATTACCACCAGAGGCGTGTCAGGCATTTGGACATGTCTTGCAGCCTGAAGTTCTGCTGATGTCATTGATGGTGCGACCAGATTTTCCTGAAGTTTCGCCCTGATGACCTTGCCCGTCTGATATGCGCTCCGACCGAATACCCTATCCTCGCGTGTGCGGCCCCTAAACATAGCTCCTAGGACTCGATCCAACCCGAGGGGCGAGAGAATGCCACGGATCCAGAGTGCGAAGCCACGGCCTGACGAAGCCACGGAGGGAAGGTAGTCCTCGTGCGTACTATCGATCAGGAAGATACCACTCACCTCCAGGAGGTGCCGACTAGAAAAGATGCGAGAGTATATACCACCGATACCAGCAGAGAGAACAATCCAGGGTCCATGTTCGTCAGCAAGAGCGAGAGCCTCAGAGAGAACATCAGACGCCATTCCAGCCGAGAATGGAGAGGGCGCGTTGTCGGACCACCCAAACCCAGGTCGGTCCCAATAGCAATAACGGCCGATCGCACCCTTCTGGTATAGCTCATCAATGAAAGGCTGCAGGGTGTGTTCAACAGGGCCTTCACCTGCTTCGATGAGAACGGTTGGGGTCTGTTGCCCATCTTCATTGGCGTTGTTGGTGTTGTTGGTGTTGTTGGTGTTGCCTACACAGGCAAGATGGACCTGGTAATTCCCAGCACCAACGTAGTATTTTGTTCCCGGGGCCGGAAGGGTGGCGTCTCGTGCACGGAGGATCAAGGTAGCCATAAATAAGATGGAAATTATTGCGATAATGGCCATGAACAGGGTCTCGACTACTACAGCTAGCCATTCCCTGAGGGGGCGCCGGCTCTCTTCTCGCCCTGTTAATCTTTCCTCTTCCTCTTTCTTGCCCCAGGCGACTGAGCGGTTCTGGAGGATGCTATAAAGCGCAATGAGGGTCGCCCAGACCACAGAAGCTATACCGACCCAGCCCTCCTCGGCACGGATGTGAGGCACACCAACGGTTATGCACATGTCGATGAAAAGGAAAAGGGCCAGTATGAGACCGCATATTGTCATGGGCCGGGACGGGACGGAGAAGAAGAGAAGGCCAAAGAGGAGGTACCCGACGGTTAAGGTAGTGTATGCGAAAGCGAAGAAGCCGGATCCGCGCGTGTGCATTGCTGGTGCGCTGACAAACAGAGAGATTAGAAGAAAAGTCCACCAAATGAAGCTCAGGGCGAAGAAGGCTGATGAGAGCCCCCGTAGAGCGCGGATGCTCCATAGGTTGTAAGGAGAGACCTAGGCATTTCAGTCATCAACAATGGAAACTATGCTTCAGGATCATACTGGAAGTTACAGGAGTCTTACAGCTGGGTCATCAGGGCTCAGATATGAGGAGTTCTGTTGCGGTAGAAGCCGCGTTCTTTCATCTGGGGTTTGGCCATCCCGATCGTCCGAGCCACCCTGGCCCTCTTCATGCCTTGGTTTGTGCCAAAATGAAACCATCGTCCTGCTTAGTTTGCTATAGCACTATAGGACCACTATCATTGGGAGATATGAAATGTGATAAGAAACCACAAAAGGTCAAGAGAGGGGACATGGATGGAATTTCAGCTTATGGGTTGTTGACGTCATTATCTCTGTCTTTGCGCAAACCATGGAAACCGAGCCAAGTTGTATATGTAACCTTAAAAATAGGCATTCTTCCCTAGCGGATACCCGCATGAGCTTTTGTGTTTGGTTGGCATTCATTGGGATACCACTGTGCATATCGCAATCTACAGGGTAGATAGTTTTTGGAGGAACGACATGATGATGTCATATGTGATGACCTTAAGTGGGGAGAGAGATTCTTTGATTTCGATGGAAGAAGATCTGATGGACTGCTATTCAAGATCTGATGATATATATGGAAGAGGAAGAGGAAGAGGACGAAGAAACGAGGTGTGGGTGTTTTGGTGAGGAGGGGTTGGTTGTCCCAGAAAGGAAGGCATGGTATCAGATGGGTACAGTACGGTATGGGAATGGTTTGGTTTAGTATAAAAAGGGGGGGGAACAAATCATAATTATGCGATCCTCACAGAATATCTTTTTGAGATTTGGGCCATTTTTATCTGTGAATTACAAAGTCAAAGAAAGGATATCATAGTACGAGGTATGGGGAGGGCGTATAGTTTGGTCGGAGAGTCACACCACTCACAATCCACCTGGGAGGGTGAAATCTTCCCCGCGCCACCAAATCAACTCACCACCTCCCACCCGCTCACGATCCCTCAGATCAGGCCAACGAGGAAAGAAGAAAGCCAGAGAACCACAGTTTTCCACTCCATGAGCGACCTGCAAAAGTCCTTCGCCAAGTCAAAACTGGCGAAGCTACCCCCAGAGCCCCCTCCCATTCCCGACCCCTCACCACTGGAAATTCTAGACGAAACGCACGAGGATTCCTCCTCTGCTTCTTCAACGGATACCGTGATCCCATCAACGAGTAAACAATTGTTTGCCCGACCCGGCAGTGGTAGAGGGTGTGTATAGTTATGTCCCTGGTTTTTTTCTGCACCTCTTCTCAACTTATAATGGGGGGCGAGAAATTCACATCACTAATGCGGGGAATACATCAATCAGCTCATCCACTACCTTGACCTGGGCCGACTTCTTTGCCCAAGAGCTGTTTCTCACCCAGCATGCCAACGACAATATCCGCATCGCCCACCATGTCTACCTCACCCCGCCCACGGGTACCGACAACGCCCCGCTCTTCGTCATGCACCACGGCGCCGGCTCATCGGGTCTCTCCTTCGCGACCTGCGCCGCAGAGATCCGCAAGATCCTTCCAAACGCCGGGTTTCTCTCCCCGGATGCTCGCGACCACGGAAGTACCGTCGTCACTAGAGACGGAGAAATGCAAGATAACGACGACGGGAAAGCGAAAAAAGTGGACATTGATTTGAGCCTGGATACTCTGCATAGGGATCTTCTGTTTGTGGTCCGTGAGACGCAGAAGCACATGGGATGGGCCAGCCTCCCGGATATAGTCCTCGTCGGACATAGCCTTGGAGGGGCGGTTATCACGGATGTAGCCAGGACAGGCGAGCTGGGCTCCAAGCTACTGGCATATGCTGTGTTGGATGTTGTCGAGGGTAGGCAGAGCAGACCCTAGCCCTTACTGCTAATTCCGCTTGATACGCCTTGCTCCTCCTAACGCTTCACTATAGGTTCTGCGATAGACGCCCTCCAAAGCATGGAAAAATATCTTTCTACCCGACCTTCCCGGTTTCCCTCCGTGGCTTCGGGCATTGAATGGCAGTATGTTGCTCCCCTCACAACCCAAAAGATGACCTTCCCGGCCAAAATTCTAACTACCTGCCTCAGCACCCGCTCGCGCACACTTCGGAACAGAACCTCTGCTAGTGTTTCGGTCCCCTCCTTAATCTACCAGGAAAACCCGCCTCAAGATCCTTCAAGACCATGGGTATGGCGGACTAACCTCGCCGAAACCAAGCCCTTTTGGGAGGGCTGGTTTGTCGGATTGAGTCGTAAATTCCTCGAAGCACGCGGAGGGAAACTCCTTCTCCTTGCGGGAACAGATAGATTAGATAAAGAGTTAATGATCGGTCAGATGCAAGGTGCGTGTTCTTTACTCTTCTTCTTGCGATATGTCACAAGAGAGCTCCAGGTACTAACGTATATACCATGGGGAGCAGGCAAGTATCAACTCCAAGTCTTCCCGGATGCAGGTCACTTTGTTCACGAGGACCAGCCGGTTAAGACGGCGCAGGTCTTGGTCGATTTCTATAAGCGGAATGACCGAGGCGCTTTGGTACTTCCGCCTAAGGTGGCTGATATGCAGGCCTCTGCGGCGATGAAGAAGGGAATGGGAACTCCTCCTACTCTTGGGAAGGCTCCCGGTGACAGCAGAGGTTCACTCAAGAAACCCTGATATAGCTAGATGTACGGTTATGACTATCGTTACATAATCTATCTACAGACGAAGCTGGTATTCGTCCTGGGATTGGGAGAGGATTAAAGAAGACCGAATATTGCTCCAGTTTATGAACTTTCCTGGAAAGAACAGATAAGAGACCTGATTGGTAATAAAAAGTGTGGTAGTACAAAGACCTTCCCTTCCCTAAACACCAGACCCATCCTTAATCCATGCCAGGACGCCGTTAACAGTGTTCAGCCATTAAATACATGCAAACTTGTTATCGATAGATTTCAAGTATGTGCTGAAGAGGTGAATAACATTTGAAATGGTGAAGGAGATCTGGGACAATAAAAAAGCAAAAGGGTATCCGGCGCCAATTTGCACATGTTATGCATCTTTCTGTCAAGCAAGATAAGCGCCTCCTGCAATGATCAGGTTCATGTTGGTGAATTTCACCCTGTAGACCGGACTCTTCTTCGTCGGGAAAGCACTGATTTGATCAGGTGTGACAATCACATCTTTCCCTTTCTTCTTAGGACCGACGGAGCTCGATGCCTGGGTGCTGTTAGTGGGCGGATTGGCTCCATCGATCTTGGTTCCTGCTCCGCCCTCGCCCACAACTCGCCCTTGGGATGGGTCCTGGGCGGGGCCGGTGACATCCCATACACGCACGGTGCCATCAGCGCCACCTGATACCAGAACTGTAGATTCAACGCTCCAGCTGAGAGACCAGATACCGCCTTTTCCGTGGCCGCGCATGCGCTTCATAAGTCGTCCAGGAGCCAGATCCCAGAGGAGAATTGAACCGTGATCGTCTGCAGATGCAAGGAGCTTCCCATCTCGACTGCACGCGAGGGCGGTGATATTCCCAGTATGCCCAGTAAACATACGAACCGCATTACCTGTCGTCACTGCCCACATACGCACCGTGTGGTCGGAACTACCGGTAAAAACGTAAGCAGAGTTGGGGTGGAAGCAGACGCAATCCACGTCTTGGTCATGGCCGACGAAGATGCGCTGTTGACGAATGTGGTCTGTAACCCAGAGTCGGGCAGTTTTGTCATGTCCTCCCGAAACAAAATAGTGACCGAAGGGACCCCACTGCAAATCCCAGACGGGCTGGTCGTGGCCTTTATAGACAACCATACACTGCCATAGATCTAAGGACCAAAGTCGGATGGTCTTGTCTGCAGAGGATGAAAGTAGCCACCGGGCGTTTGTGGGTGCAATCGAGCTATCTGAATTTGAAGCTGAGGGGGCGAATGCCACTGCATAGATCGGCCCCGAATGTCCAATAAGACGGCGAGAATTCGACGGGGGTGTATCATCCACAGTCTCATATGTAGTAGGAATTTTCTTGCCGTCCATGCTCCAGACGCGGATGTACGACTCCTGCATACCAGCTGCAACGAGCATATTATCATCCGAAAAGTCTATGCAGTTGGCACTAGATAATTGTTAGTAGTTGTAAGCTTGAAATTTGGTGGAAGATACCGGACTTACCCGTCATAAGTGTTGTGAAAGGTAAACATGCAGACGCTAACAGCGGGGCCAACACCACCTGTTCTGCCCTCAATCCTAAATCGATCACGGTTTTCTTTGACCTTTTGAACTTCCATGGCTACATCACGCGCAGTCGATGGGGGATAAGGAATGTCAGCACGAGTAGGTGCCTCGTCATCATCTTCTCTCTTAATAATTTGGTCAAGTTCCTGAACTAGTGTGTTTTGACCAGGACCGGGTGGATTTTTGACGTCTTCATCTGCTAGTTCAGCCCGAACATCGCCTTCAAGCGTCTGCTCCATGGGCAGTTTTCCCAGTTTGAGTCGTGGCAAGGTACCCGCCATCGCAGGGTTGTCACCTGTGTATGCAGAGCCGGGGTGGTGACCTGGAATCCCTTCATCCTCTGTCGGGAAGGTCTGACCCATACCGGCTTGGCCGAGCAGCGCCGCAAAGCTGAATCGGTCGTCAGCGGCGCGTTCTCTCGTTATAACAGTACAAAAGCTGCTCAGAATGGCAGACATGACGGAGCCGCCTTCTTTTTGCTTGCTTTCGAGAAACTGCATGAGGTTGGAGAAAGCGGGATTGCTAAGGACCAAGCGATATTTGTTGGTACGATACAGCTTGGCAGTCGCATTGTCCTGTACATGCTCTGGGAGACTGATTGGTTCTAAGGCGCGCACATCTTCGGTGTGTTCCGGTAGAAAAAGGTTTTTGTGAATATCAAAGAACTGCCTCGCGTCTGGAGAGTAGAAAGAGGTGACCATATTCAAAAACGAGTAAACAAAGAGCGGCCACAGGACACGTCTGAGTTCGGGCTGAGGAAAGTCAGTGATAATTGATATAATGGCAATTATATGCCACGGGAACACACCTTATATAAATCTAGATTGTCTTCAACCCAGACTTTGAGAAGGTCTAGAAGTAAATCGCATTAATAACCCCCATTACCAGAACAATGGACAATAAAAGAGGCTCACCAAAGCCGAGTCTGTACTTTGGACGAGCATCTTCTCCAAGTGGAGGCAAAGGACGGCCATCAATCTCTTGGTTCGCAGATTCCATGCGAAGCATGGCCTCTGTACGACTGTAGCCTTTCTTGGCCAGGTAATCGATGACCTACTTCGAGTTAGAAACGGCTCAGAGGGGTAAAAGTGATAAGCAAAATTATTTGGCAACACCATCTGATTCTAGGCTAGAAAGAGATACATGACAAAGAACCAAATCAACACCAAAGAGACCGGAGAGAATGACGTACGATTTGATTCAAGTTCTGTTGAGACATGGCGCCACTAGGCGGCGGTGGAGGCGGCGCAGGAGTAGGCGGCGCAGGAGTTATTGGCTGGTGCTGAGGCATCGACATTCCACCAGGAGGACCTCCAGCATTACCACCGGGGCCCATACTCCCACTTCGGGGAGCAGGGCTCGGGGCCCCGCCAGGTGCAGACATTGGCTTCTAATCGTAAGGGCCCAGATAGACACCGATCGGCCTATCTTATTGGCCGAGAGAAGAATTAAATATAAAAAGAGGCCGGGATGCCGAGACGGCGATGACGGGGAGATGAGATGAGGAGGACTTGGGACCATTCATCTTTTTGATAGAAGGTGAAGTTGCGTTTGCGAGTGCCCCTTCCGCTTACGTAATGTTCCTCTCCGCACGCCGACACGTGATATGCGATTCAGCGTCGAAGTTGGTCGCTCGTCCTTGACACCTATTATTATTTATCACGGATCGAAGGTAACAATGGCAGACGCCGCAGATTCAGGGAGGCCTGCACAGGTCTTTACCTCGGCCGATCGTATCCGACAATTGAATGAAGTAGACAAGGTAAGATGATGTACAGCAAAATCGCAGCGAAGATGATCCCTTAAAGGCAACAGGAGCAGCCAATTCTTCAAACACACAGAGAGAAACGTTATTTCGACTAATCACACCGCTAATTGCTACTGGAATTATAACAGGATGTAGCCAAATTAATTCATTCCGCCGGTCTGGCAATCCAAGCCCTCACCAGCGCCAAATCACCCGATTCATCCGCGGACAACTCGCTCGATTCCCACAAAGCTCGATTCAAAGAAGCTACCTCACAGTACTTTGCACTCCTCTCTTCAATTGATGTTCGACTTCGGCGTCAGGTTTACGCGCTGGAGGAGGCCTCGATCCTTGCTCCGCATTCTGTGTCCTCGAGAACAGGCGACCTACCTACTTCTGGTGCTGGAGCAACGGGCGCGGCGGCCAATCCATTGGATGTCAGCTGGCTGAATAGTCGGAAAGATACTGTGGGTAAGGAGAAGGAGGCCGAGCTATGGGCTGCCGTGAGGGAATTTGTCGAGCAATTGGGCCAGGAAGCCAAAGCTGGGACGGGCACGGGCGATGGCAATGAAAAGATGGAGGTTGATTAATGCGTTTGGTCTACTTTTGCCATGAGAGTGACTCTGGATACACCGATTTGCATATGAGGAACCAGATCCACGGTGAGAGGTATTCCCTTTTCATGTCCCCGGTTTATTTTACGACTGGTTTGTAAGAGACATGGACCGACCTTTGGCGAGCATTGCTTGCGTCATAAGATGGTCTAAATTTATGATACCCAATTTTTATACGATATTGAAAAGAGATGCGAACACGTTAAGTTCTTATATCCTGGATGAAGGGTAAAAGACTGGTCAATAGAGACTCTGCCAGCTGTTGAAATGGATTGGGTTACCTGAACCTCGAGCCTACACACAATTAACTAGGCGGCACCTTGGAAAACGCAAAGACGTCCGTGATAGACGGCAGTAATGGAAGAAAAACATGTGAAATAAATCCTCAACTACAGAATCAAACTATGTAAATAGAGTTTCAGGGTTACCTCTGGAGGGATCGAATCATCTCTTGCTGGGTAGCCCTGTCTTTATTTGTTTCCGACAGTGGTGCGAGGCCTATAGAAGCGATTAGCATTGCGTTTAAGCGACAGCTAGGGGTCAAGTTCTTACTCCGGAGCTCGCCCACGACGTCTTTTGCCTTGCCAAAGTAGACTTCCTCTGTAAACATAGTCAAGTTAGCAAGAATACTCCTGATGAATAAGAATGATCGAAAACGAGAGAAACAAGAGCAGCACATACGTAGCAAGTTTCTCATCTTCAGCTCCATATCCTCTACCAGTCGGCCGACGTTGGCAACATGGCTGGCATCAGACTCAACCGGCAAGTCCACCTCGACCTGTCGTGTCATGTTTCCACTCAAATCCATCTCCCCTAGCGCCTCTGACTCGTTGGCCAAATGAAGAATCACGGTACTGGTAAGCTTGTAATGAGACATGCGTGCGCGGTCGGTAGCCTCAAAGACGTGGATGCTGTCCCATTCTCCCGAGTTCTTCGCTCCCGGCGTTACCCCTATTTTGCACAGATCAGTTTAGCACCAGAGCTCAGCCAAAGAACATCCATCATCCCAGATCAGGGGTAACACGTTGGATCCACGCCCTTCGGCCTACCTTTTTTCAAGAGTATCACACCCGCAAATCCATCGTCCAAATCCCAGAAGTAAACACTACCCACCCCACCCTCGTAGTACAGTTCTCGATAGACATCAAAGGCTTCGTTGGCAGCGACCTCCAGCCTTCTCACCCTCTCACTAGGTACTGTACCATCATCCAGCGGGGGGTCGAATTCGTTGCTCCAGGGAGACCTATAGCTGTCACCATCCCGGTTGTAATCGCAGAGCAGGTAGTCGCGCTTGGTCTTGGGGCACCGGCGGATTTCCAGAGGTTGGTCAACGGAGGAGAGAAGATCTTCGGTGAGGTCAGGGACAATGGAGGTGATGGCCTGTAAGTTCTGCTTGGTGTCACGGGGGTTGAGGCGTCGCAGGAGGTCGCTGTGGATAGCACGTAATGTGGTCAGCGGAAGCGGGGTTCCGATATTGGCAGGGGATTCCCTTTCTCTGCTGGGATAGAATGGTATGGAGAATAGAGGCGTAATTATTGACAAGGGGGCACTTACAGCGCACTGTCGAATTGAGCGTCGGCCATGGTTATGAGGATCTAGGGACGGGGTAGCCTTGAGGATGCTGTTTACTTGCTCCGTCTTGGAGGCGGACCTTAAGTTGGCCGAAAGGTGCGTGGAGTCAACAAGGCAGGATGTGGCGCTTAGGCAACCATCCAAAAACATCAAGATACGGAGTGAGGGGGTTTACTCGAAAAGCAGCATATTCCAAAAGTTGGCTTCAGAGGGGCAAAGGCTAATTTCCAAGAATATTTATACAAGAATAGTTCCCCCGAAACAAAAAAGAGGCCATTATCCTAACGTTAATCATCACTGTCATCAAGAATAATCCTACTCCGGTGTCGCGAAGGTCCACCCAGTAAGGTGCTGGGGTCAGGAGGATCAAAGTCGTCATCCACTGCGTGAGCCTGACTGACTCTGCGTGGGGGGCGAAAGGGCTTTGACTGTGGGAGACTTTGAAAGCTGGCAAACAGCTTGCTTGGGGACGGTGGCTCGGAATCGGTATGGTCATCGTCCTGAACGTTTTCCTTGGAGGTCCGGGATAGTTTAGGAGCTCTCGAAATAGAGTTGGTCGATGTTTTGTTTTTCCGTTTACGGGGTGTCTGGTCCGAAAGCAAAGACTCCCCGGCTGGCTTTTGCGATTCAAGATCCAATACTTGTTTCAAGCGATCTCCGTAGTCTGCGCCAACCTGGTTCATCTTTTGCAATGCACCAATGACTCGCAAAGTCAAAGACCCATGCTCAACCAATTTGGTTGGCCTTTGGACCGTTTGAAGTCGAGGGAAAGCATCACTCCTGGGGTACCGAATAAACTGGGGACTTGTGCCTCCAATGCTACAGTAATGGCGTTCTAGTTCACTTTGCTGAGCAGAGGTAAGTACGACCTCCTCAAGTGTTGGTACCTGTGCAGGCTCTGGCGTCGGCATCCGACGCTTTTTGATTTCCTTCGTCTTGCGCTTTGTCGAACTGTTCAGGTCAGACGCTTTTGTAAAGCCGGTTTCAACATCATCAGGCATATGGAACTTCTTTGGAGGCCTTTTTGGAGCCCGAGCTCTTTTTCTGTTTGGTTCCGGTAGATCTCGAGCAGAGTTTTCCTCTGGAACGTCGATATGTCTTTTATAAACAATAGGTTTAATCCCAGGAGGTATGATTCGCGGAGATCTGTCATCATGGAACGTGAATCGGGTGCCGCTGGCTATCATTTGCTGCATTTTCTCATAATTGTCTTTCGCCTTGATGTAAGATTCTTCCTCTTTGCCTTGCATGAGGAGAAGAGTGATATTTCCAGCTCTCTTACGACCTGTACGGCCCATTCTTTGAAGCATGCGGATTGGGGATGCAGAAGAATCATAGCATACAATCAGATCGACCTCTCCAATATCCAAACCTTCCTCGCCTATAGAGGTAGCGACTATTGTGTTGTATGTGCCCTTCTTGAATTTCTGCACGATATCAAGCTGGGTCTTTTGGCCCATTCCCTCGGACCCTTTCGCGCTGCTCTGTCCAACGAAGACATGGGGTCTAATCATTGGTTCATACCGCTTCAAGACCCTCGTCACTTCTTCAGCACTGTCACGGAAATGTACAAAGATCATGACTCGAGTAGGTGGGTGGTCTTGTCCCCCACCCGTTGAAGCGCCTTCGCCGGCATCCATAAAATGGTTCAAGACGACTTCTTTCAAGTATCCCAGCTTCGGGTGCCCGATGAATTCGGGATTCTTGGTCCACGGTCCTAGGTAGTTCATGAGCTTCTTGTAATGCTCGTTCTGAACGATCTGGCGCTGGTATTTGCCACCCTTCTGTCCCTCAGTGTTGGATTGGAAATGCACAAGATGACGATAGAATGGAGTGATTCCATGATATTTAAGCAGGTCGATGCCGTGAGCCATGCTTGCAAGGACAGTGAATATCGCATTGACCATTCCCTTTAAACCAAATCCAGCATTTCTCCCAGCATCCGATAGTATCCATTGCTGCCTAGCCTTTGTAAGCCCATATGCCGTGAGCGTCATGGGATCTCTACCCCAAAAGGCATTCAGAGATCGGAGCTGGTCAACGAGTGGCTGGAGCGTGCTAGACAAGAGATCCATGCACAAAATCATTTCATCCGAATTTTGAAATGTTTGAACGTCTGTGTTTCTGGCATGTACATATTCTCGGATATCAAGCGACTGTTCAGTACGGATCTCAACTTTTGAGATATCTAGACCGTCGATCACAGCTTGAACAGATTCCACGGTAGATCCGGGCGTTGCTGTCAAGGCAAGGACGCGAAAACTCGTGTTGAACCGGCGAAGAAACTTCACAACTTCCACATATGCATAGCTACCGGTGGCGCGGTGTGCTTCGTCAACCACAAGTAAAACAATACGCTTTGGGTCTGCTATTCCTGATTTCAGGTCATTGGTCAATGTTTGGGGCGTCATGAAAAAGACGCGCTTAGATTTCCACTCCTCAGCGCGAATTCCGGGGGACGCCCCGCCAGTGAGCATAGTCGTCTGAGACCGTGAGATGCCAGCAACTTGAAGGCAAGCCGAGATTTGTTGTGCCACCAGAGGCTTTGTCGGTGCAACAAATACTATCTGAGCATCTTTTGTCCACCGTAGCCAGTTCAGCATGATGGTCGCAGCAATAAAGGTTTTTCCAAGACCGGTAGGCAGCGCTACAAGAACATTGTGAAATAATCCCTTTTGCGCAATGTTGAACTGGTAATCACGAGTCTTCCCTAGGTTTGTAGGATATATCCATGTCTCTAGAGTATCTTGGTTCAACTTATGATGAGTTGGAGGCTCATCCTTTTCCGGGGGTGACCAGACTTGCTCCCCGCGAGGGGGCTGAGCTGCTGGGTTGCGAGCCGCCATGTCAAATAATGTGGTCTGGCGTACACCTAACGGCCGATTTCTGGCTTCGGAGGTGGCCCAGGGCACGGAGGGGGTGATTGATTTCAGGGGTGGCGATAAAGACAAGTCGGAGTCAAACGCATCGTCTGGGATGTCATCAAACAAGTCAACCGACTTGGAGGGTATCGTAGCGGACGGAGGCTTTAGGTTCTCAGAAATAGAAGACGAGCTCATGCGCGAGTTCTCTTCTTCGAATGACTGTAATGATGCTTCAATTGCAGCCTTCAATCCTGGATCATCATCTTGATAGTCATTCTCCCCACCACCTTCTCTCTCTGTCCGTTGCAGTGCCGGAACTGAAGGCGTATCTATCGCTGGGGGAGAAGGAGACGGAGGATTTGGGTCGGGTTTCTTCCATCGAGGTCCACGAATCATTTCCGGGGGCGAAGGAGGTTGAGTCAACTGAGTAACGAAGATGTTGTCCCGAACGTTGTTGTGTTTTGGGAAAAACACCTTGTACTTGGATTTCGGTTCCTGGTCTTGATCGTCCACAAAGCTGTAAGATTCTGCCCCGGGAGACAATAGACTGTCCCCATTATCATCTGAATACGAATCTGACCCTGATCTTAAACTTCTGCTGTCAATGGTGTCTGATCCTCCACGCGTTGGCTTGAGTCTGCGTTGCGGCGATTCTCGCACCCCGAAGCGACGACGCTTCGCAGATCTGGGAGATCCTTCATCGTTCACCACAAAGTCATCAACGTCGTCGTCAAAGTAGTCGGAAGACGCCGTGTCAAGACCCGACATCGCGAGATCCGGCGTTCTCGGTTGTAGTCGATGTGGTGGTCATATTGAGGGAACGAAGCGCGACGCGAAATGTCGCGTAATCATGTGATCTCGGTGGTGATTGTGACAGGCCAATTTCCTTGGACCAAGTCCAGGGTCGTGCAGAGACACCAAACCCAAGCAGGCTAACAAAGCCCAATTAATGATAGCCCAGCCACCAAACCAATGATCGGGCAGAAATGAAATTTTTTCGCACTTCGAAGCGATTTTGGCCATGCTATGGATGATCCGAATTTAGGGCCCTCCACCAAGGACTCTACAGTAGTTGTTATTGGCTCCCTTGCAAAGCCCTTCCGAACCTTCTCCCCAGATTTCTCCTCACCCTTGGTATTCGAATCGAATCGACTGGCCTGGCTTCAATTTCTCTGCACTGCAGCCTGGTGTGGTGTTTCGTCACGGGGCCAGCAGGTCAATTTGACACCTCACATTGCACGCATCCCTTTATCACGATCAGCCGATGGCTTTTGCCCCCCTTGAGCGAGCTGATTCTGGAGGTCTTGAAGCCTAGGCCAATCGTTCCAGACGGCACGAAGCAAGGACGGTCGGAGTCGGAGTCGAGCTTCGGGAGGAAAGAAAACATTTTCTATTATTGCACGGACTTGGATGGATTTGTACGACCCTCCTGGGTGTTTGGCCAGATGACCCTCGATCTCGCCAGCTCAAATCCATTCACTTTCGTAACTTTTTTCCACTGGACGGCTGTTGGAGGCGACCCAGGGAATGAGCCTGTGCCACGGCGACAAGGCCTGAAACTCAGCTAATGAAAGGGCGCCGCGAACGACAAGGCCGGGTCGGGGTTTCAATAATAGTAGCTCGCAGCGTACCTAGGTATATAGTTGAGGGTTAATTAACACCAGTTAATCTTCTGTGCAGGAAATTTATTACTTGACGTCGCACCGGCGTCTATTTTGTACCTTGTTTTGCTTTTGTCTCATTACTATTTGGTTGATCCTCTTTCCTCTCGCTCTTTTCCATCTCCTCTTCCTCCTCTTCTTTTCCTCCTTTTCTCCCCACCGTCCCTCGTTTAATTTTATCATCCTTTATACCTTGCCTGTCTTTATAATTCTTCCAATTGTAATCTCAGAGTCTGTCGTTTCCAACCTGCTCGAACTGTCAAAATGAAGCTCAATATCATTGCTCTGTCGTCGGTGCTCGCTGTGGCCCTCGCCCAGGAATCATCCACCACCACTGCTGCTCCCACTGCCACCTTGACTGCTCAGGAGCGTTGCGCTAAGCAATGTATGTCATTTGCTGATCCGTTCAATTGTAGATTTCATAAATCAAGATTTAAATACTGATTCATACTCAGGCGATGCCGCGGACGTCTGCTGCAAAGCTCAGTGCTTCGCTGTTCCCTGCCCCAGCGACCAGCAGGCCAACGACACCATCAGCTGCGTCGCTGACTGCCCCCAGGGTAACGGATCCCCCAGCGACACTGAGGCCTATGCCCAGTGCCAGGCTCGATGCTACTCCACCCACTTCTTCCCCGCGACCGTCACCGTAACCGATGCTCCCAGCAGCACTAACAGCGGCTCTTCCTCTGACACCACCACCGGCGACTCTTCCTCGGAGAGCGGTATGTTCACCTCAGGCGCCTTCCTTTGGTCCTTCTTGCAGGCGAGAAAGCTAACTCTTCATGGTGCCAGGCTCTGATGATTCCTCGTCCGGCACGACCGGCTCTGGCTCTGGCTCCGGCACTCCCACTGGTGGCAGCGCTCCCACTGAGACCCCCAACATGGCCGCCGCCGTCACCCAGTTGAAGGTCGGCGTCTCCGCTGCTGGTCTGGCTGGCTTCCTTCTGGCTGCCTGGGCTCTGTAGAGGATCGGAACTCCGGTGTACGAATAGTGCCAAGGGAATGTATATGAGGGTTCTCGGAAAGGAATGGAATGGCAAGGAACGGAAATTGTCTAATGGTCGGCCTACATAGTTATTTTTCTTTATTATTTCCCCCGCTGTGCTAATAATTACTCTTTTTTTTTTCTCCCTCTTTTCTTTCTTTTCACATCATTTACTATTTTCTCGCAGTGACTGTACTGGGTGGGCATTGCCGATCGCCGTTGTTCCTGTGGACCGAGGACCCATAATAATAAATAATTCGACCCAAACAAGTGCCTCGCTTTATTTATATCTCTTCGTCTCTCCAACGTAGTATCTGCCTATCACTCCAGATAAAAAGTAACGTAACCTATCTTTGCCTCTCTCTCGCAGTATTCAAACAACATATTCCCCTCTTTTCTAAACCAACATCAATTACATCTCCCATCACAAACTCAACAACAACCTCAAACAACCAACTCCCCCAAAAATGGCAACCGACAACCCCCTCATCCCCACCATAGCCACCTTCGTCACAAACTGCATGAAAGACCACGACCCCTCACACAACCCCTCCCACATCAACCGAGTGACCTCTCTCGCCCTCTCTATCCTCAAATCCGAACAATCCCTCCACCCTACCTCCACCTACGATCCATTGACCGTCCACCTCGCTGCCCTCCTCCACGACATCGGAGACAGAAAGTACCTCCCGCAGGTCCTGCGCGCCTCGGCCTCAGCCGACCCCAACAGCACTACTGACTCCTCGATTCCCGCCAACAAAATGGTCGAAACCGCCCTCCTCTCCCACGGCGCCCCAGCCGAGCTCGCAGCCCGCGTCCAGACCATCGTCTCGCACGTCTCGTACACGACCGAGCGCAAGGACCCGGCCCGGGTGCGCCAGCTCATTGAGGAAGGGTACCCGGAGCTGGCGATTGTGCAGGATGCGGATCGATTGGATGCGATTGGGGCGGTGGGGATAGGTCGGTGCTTTACGTTTCTGGGGGCCAAGGGGAGAGACCATGTACCTGCCGGGGGGGCGTGGGAAATGGAGAATGCGATTGAACATTTCGGGGATAAGCTGGAGAAGTTGGAGGGGATGATGAAGACGGAGACGGGGAGGAGCATGGCGAGGACGAGGACGGAGAGGTTGGTGGAGTTTCGGAGGTGGTGGGTGGAGGAGGTAGGGGAGTGTAGTGTATAATAACAAGTAGGAGGAGAGTGATTGGGTATGTTGAATACAGGTGCATTTATATTGTGTCTATTAGTTTCTCGGTGCGGCTTGGGGGTATGTACCTAGGACTAGACTAAAAAGATAATATCTGAAGTACAGCAGGTCGATGTGTAGATAACCAAGAAGCGAACGGATATTCAGGCTTGACCGAAGCCAGTCTTGAGAGAACGAAACGCCGCAAGAGAAAAGAAAAATGTGGTGGGGGGTATTGTGTTTAAGATATATGGCGGCGAACATGAACAAGAAGACAAGAAACTCCCAAACATCCCAAACGCCAAACCAATATAATGTCTAAAAGTGTGCATCCTGCCACAAATTCTCAGACCCATTCCATATGAATATGCTATCATCAATTTCAGGACTAAACCCGATCAACGGCAAAGTCCAATACCTCACAGTCATCTTCGAAAAATCCATCGTCGACCCCGCCGGCCTGATGGAGTTGTGAGGCGTGCTTCTTCTTCCTGCGCGTGGTAATGACGACTTCCTCGACGTTACCAGTACTGTTGCTGAGGCTGATTAGGTTCTCAATCCCCCCTACCAGCCCCTGTTGATGCTCATGCGTCATATTATCCGCATCATCATCACTGCCCGCGCTGAAGGGACGAACGTGAAGCTTTGAAATAGACATACCACCGCCGAAAACCCACTGGCCTGTAGGAACAGAAGGGGCGGTATCGTCTTCCTCACCCGTTTCAGAGTAAGTAAAAAGATCCACCCTTTGATCTGTATGGAACGGCTGGTATGGCGTATTTGTTTCAAGCTCCGCTTGGGAGAGGGGTTGACATTTGAGCTTGGATGTCACCGACGGTCGCGGGTTGGACGTCGGCAACGCCAAGGATGCTCGAACTGTCACCTCTGAGTTGTAACCTCCGATAGTCATGGGACCGCAAGGGTTCGTCAATGCTGCTGGAAGCCGTAGTTCGGCCTCCTTATTTCCAACCACCGACTGAGGCTGCCTGCTCTTGTGCGAAGCCACGGAGCGCCTGACCCGGTAGAGCCGGAAGTAACCATTATCTATCAAGGCTAAGAACGGCTGCCCTTTGCTGGCGATCCACGTAACACGTGCTGCAGCAGGGTCGCGGGCAAGTCCAGACAGGTGCAGACGGTTTTCACCGACATGTCGCAGTGTATTAACCGTGCCAGTAGCTGCCCCCATCGACTTACTTAGCCCAGCAGCAACTACTTTTCCGCCCCTAACTCCTGCCGCGGACGGGATCGCAAATCCGCTTACGGCAGGGAACGCAGCGCCAGCGGATGGTGTACGGCCCCTGACTGCGGCAATAATGGGTTGTGTCTTGCCCCCAACGAGTTTGAATGCTGCAGTCAGAGGATTTGCACCGGCTGCCTTGTCAGATATCTCGTCAACAGGGGAATCACTAGGTGGTGGTTTAGTGCGCGACGGTCGAGCTCGGCGGAAAGGCGGCCACTGGAAGGCAGTTCGTGGGAGATCGAATACATGCACCGTCCCCTTGCGGGTGATGATAGCTAGCTTATCTCCAGAAGGCGGGCACCAGATCACATCCACGATATGGGACGTGGTCAACCGGGCAAACCGTGCAACCTGTCGCACACTGGAGGTTGCTGTGGCTGAATCATCAGACAGAAACACCCCAGCCCGGCAGTACTTAGCTTGCATCAGGTCCCATACATACTGGACGTCACCTTTCTTACTCGCCGTGAGCAGCATGAGTCCGTTAGGTGAGAATGAAAGGAAACTGCAACCATTGGGGACCTGGAATGTGGCAACAGGGTGGAACAGCGAGGCACTCTTAGTGTCGCCACCGTCTTCAAGCTTCCTGAGATCCAAGATCGATACAAGATCAGGTTCGGCGGGAGAAGCTGCCTGGGTTTCCTGAGCATGTGTGGGAGGAAACATATTATATCCTTGTTGTGGAAAATCCGTTATCTGAGGACGACGTGTTGGAAGGCTTTGCTGCTGATCCTTGTTCCAATAGTTATTCCACGCTTGCATCCCCTGATCGCCCATCCAGCGCGCCCCTCGCACGAGCTCCTGTGTCACGCCCCGAGCCACCTTGTCCAGAATGCTTTCACCCTCACCCACATCAGTAGCACAGGAAACTATTGGCCGTGACGGAGGGCTCCGGGTCTCAATTCCAAAAGCTTTCCCGTGAACCAAGGATGCCGGGACTGTAGCACCGAGAGACGCTCTATAAGTCGCCGACGGTGGTACAATCGCTAGCCATCTCCCCTTTAACGCAAGGATCGGGCTATCATGACTAGCAGATCCATGAGGTGAGTCATTTCGAGACCCATCCGGATCTGTTGAGCTGGAAGAGGTGGAGTATCGTCTGGTTTCCCTCGACCGAATATTCGTCCAGGTTTTCCCTAGGCACTGGTACATATCCATAGTGTAGATAAACACCTCTCCACTAATGCCGGAGGCTAGAGCAACGTAGTTACCGCTTACGTGAAGCTTCAAGTTTCCAGTGGGCGAGGTGTATGAAGGAAGCCCAGGCATATTTTCAAAACATGGACTTGGTTTAGTCGCCAGCAAGGTTGCAATTTGTTCTCCGGTTCTAAGGGAGTAGACTTCGGCTCTAGTTTGGTAGAATTTAGTGTCTTCTTTACTCTGACGCTTCTCGGTGGCTGGATGTCGCCCCATGGCAACGGACGCGATCTCGTTCGTTTCTGAGCTATTAGACGACACATGGCTTTCATCATCGCAGGGGAGAGAGGGGCCGTGGATGACGATAACAACATGTGGGCGAGATGCGGATGATGGATCATTCGGTGAGTTGCAATTCAACATCTTAGCCTCAACCACTCTTCCATTGAGGCCGTCCAACTTCCCAACAAGCCGAGCTTTGCGGTCTTCAACGGTGAATACCTCCAAAGCGCCATCAGTACCAACGAGAAGCACGCTTCCCCCCATCTTTGACGATTTGAAGGATGGGCTAGAAATTGTATCGAAGGCACAGAACGAATAATTCCCGTCCGTAGGTGACCGGACCTGTCCCGGAAACGGCGAAAGATCGATATCAGGGGCCCCATAGAAATGAGCTTGCGGTAGATGGGGTAAGGGTATTTGGTTATTGAATGGAGAGTTAACAGAATGGCTCTTGTACCTATCCACCGACTGCTGTCGAGAGAAGCTGGTGTTCGAGTAGGTATTCCCGTAACTTAGGGGGCGCGTCTGTGGAGGAGGGGAGGCCGATGATGGATGGCTGAAACCGCCTTTATCTTGACTTGTGAGAAATCCGAAAGGGGATCCGCTAGGAGGTAGCTCATCCTCGATAACATCGTTCGGAGGACTCTTCCCGAATGGAATAGACTTGGCCCAGGAATCCGTTCTGTATGCAAGGTCCTGATCAGGCGGGGTATCCCTCAGGGATTCTAGAGCATCGAGAACAGGGGACACGATAGGGTTGCTGGCAGGTGCCTCCAGCGGTGGATTGGGTAAAGACGATGGCTCGGCCGACAAAGGCGGCGACCCTTCTAGTCTGTGAAGGCACACGTTAATACAGGTTCAAGCTGAGTGAGTCGAGGCGGACTTACAGATCCCCAGGGGGAGCTTTCGACGCCACCTTGGCACCCTTCTTCTTGGATCCGCTTTTACCCTTTTTCTTGCTCTTCCCTCCAATATCATTATCTGGATTTGCACGATTATGCTCCTCAGTCGGAGGGTTGGTATCACCTAGGAACCGGCTCTGCTGGCGGAACAAGTCGTCCGAAGCTGCCGGGGGCATATAAATGGATAGATTGCCTCGGGGAGGCAAGACGGTATCAGGACGGACAGCCGCTCTCAAGACCCTCGATGTGGCCCGAGAACGGAGTGTGTGGCTATGGCGTCAACCAACAACAACCTTCGCGGCAAGGCGGCTTCTCTCGAGTGAGCGTTGGATCTGTAATCAACAAAACAGCCATCAGCATGACTCATCAACGGTGAGGACCTCAGAAGGGGTTCGGGATTCGTACAAATTCCTGAATATATATGAAGAGCTTGATGGAATGAGGCGAAAGGAGGTTTTGATATGGAGTGGCAGATGAGTGGTGGTGTACCGAGATGGAAGCGTATCTAGACCGGAATCTCGGTGATACGCGTAGATCTCGGGGAAGCAGGGAGAGCAACCCGGAAGCTCAGCTTGTACCGTTTGTCCAAGTTCCAAGAGAGGAACCGATACGCAATCAAGGTGTATTTTCAGAATACGATTCGGAATACGCAAGTTGACCAGGATCAACCAATATATCGTCGCAAGTTTGGTGGGGGGGGGGGGGAGAAGGTAAAGGAAGAGGGAAGCTGAAGGCGATAGTAGATAGAGGGGATGGGGTAGGGGGAGGGGGAGGGGAACCGGATCAGGTCAGGAGCATGAGGACACTGGTAGGCTGACAAGTACCGGTGGTAATAATAGTCATAAGTATTGCCCACTGGCACGACTCGGACTCTGGTATTATTACTCTGGAATTACTCCTCCTGCGAGACAGTTGGCACAGCCCACCCCCAAACAAACCGAACCATCGCCAACTATCAGTTTCTAAGTTCGTTACCCCCCTCCGTTTTGGGACTCGGGGGTTCCCATGACGAGGAGAGGGGTGATTATTGGCTGGTCGCAGCAATATTACAGAGCCATGACCGTCATAAAATGACGCAGGTCCTGCTATGCTGGACCCTGGTACGATCGTGATGTACCCTGCGCCTAAAGAACACAGCACGGGAGAACATGTGTCGAGCGACCTTCAGCTTCGGGTACGAGATCCTAAAGTATGTAAGGGACGTAGTTCCGTACGTCAGATCCCGCAGAAAGAGAGACATCCATGATGTATGCCCGCATGTTCTTACTTAAGGTACTCCATGCAGAGTCCTACGAGTAGTACGAGTAGTACTACGCTACGACTTTGTACAAGGGGTACAGAAGACACGCTGTATTGGGGATACCAAGATATGGGTACTTTTCCTCCTTGCCTCCCCGTATGAGGGGTAATCATTTGGTGCAAATGGGACAAACACACCACTCCTGAACATGGTTTGCACCGGCCACGTGATTATTCTGCCCAATGGCTCCTCGATTCATTTGCTGTTTCCTCCCAAATGTAGCTCGTGGTAATGCCTGTGTGGTTCATCTCGTCATGTTAGAAATCCTCCGGTTTTAGCCGCCACCTGATTCTTGAGGTCGGGAATGCTGTCAGTCGGGCGATTCCCGTGACCGAGGGTCACGGGTCAAATGGCAGGGAGCAGGCGGTCACTGGTCCATCAATGAAAAAGGTGACAATAGTATGGCGCTTGCTGATGACCAGACCTGATATTGATTAAATTTCTTCTTTGTAGTTTTTTCTAGTGGTATTATGTCTTTTGAGGCTGACCAGGAGTCCTCCGCGTGGTGGTACTACCTAGGTAGGCTCTTGCCGTGAGACAATTCTCGCAAAGACAGCTAACCTAGCCAATAGATGGGGAACGTGTAAACAGAATAATGGGTGAAAGTATTGTTACAGTGTATCAAACATTAGAGCAGAACCTCCCTCCAAGCCGTCATTATCAGGTTCCTGTCGCGTTGCGCGCACCACACCTCTCTCCATCGCTCAATTCAAGTCTTCTTCTTCGCGGCGGCCTTAGTCTTGGCAGCTTTCTTCTTGTTGCTGTTGATCATCACAATTCCTATAAATGTGCCAACCACAGCCGAGCCCAGGAGGGTGAGAATCACGGGGATGCGGATGGCCCAAACGCGAGGAAGGAAGAAATCGTGAAGAGGATGGCCAGGGTCAACGAATGGCTGGCGCAAGTTAGCAAGTAATCGATAGAGTCACTTGGGTATTATAAAGGAATTACCATGAGAAGAGTCCATGCCGTATAGTAAAGGAAGATCGCGGTAGCGACCAGAAGCATGGCGGTTCCCACGAGTTGGCCCAGCTAGGAGTGCAGCATCCAGTCAGCATATGAGTACAACATGGTTGCTTTCAATGTAAAGATCCACCGAGTGGGTTCTTACCATAGTGATAGATCAAATATCCCCAACTGGACGCGTGAGGAGCAAATTCAAGATCGCGAATTGAGGACAGTTCTATTTCGGTATAGATGGCTTGAGGAGAGCCAGGCTGGCTCCTGATACGGCACGTGACCGTGACCGCGCTAAGAGTTTCTCCTTCGCCGCCTCAAGTTCTCATCTGACAGACCTTCATCCAAGCTCTGAAGGCAACAACAACCTACGGGCTATCTCAAAGCTTGGGTAGCTCTGTGAGGGCCGTGAAAGAAAATATGAGTGACCCGATTGTCTTGCAGTCGGCAGTGCGAGTGCCTACACCTCCCCCAGGTGCTTCCTACTCTCCGCAACCTTCAGGCTCTCGAAAGCGCTCGCCTCCCTCGCGTTCTCCTTCACCCAACCGACGGCGCTCCCCTCCCGGCGATTCACTAGGACCAGATAGTGATGCGCCGCGCATCGATCCTGAACGTGCTCTAGAAAGAGAGCGCCAGCTCGCGGAGCGTGTTCGCCAACATGAGAAGCAAGAAGCGGCACGGAAGCCGATGACGGAGGAAGAGAAGCAGGCTGCGGCGAAAGCGGAATATGAAAAACTTCTCAATATGCGTTCTGGTGGTACATATATCCCCCCTGCGAGGCTCCGAGCGCTGCAGGCGCAGATCACCGATAAGACCAGCAAAGAATATCAACGGATGGCCTGGGAGGCGTTGAAGAAGTCGATCAACGGTCTAATTAACAAGGTCAATGTGTCAAACATCAAGTACATTGTTCCGGAACTTTTCGGCGAGAACCTTGTTCGTGGTCGTGGGCTGTTTTGCAGAAGTATCATGAAGGCTCAGGCAGCTAGCTTGCCATTTACTCCGATCTATGCTGCCATGGCCGCAATTGTCAATACCAAGCTACCACAGGTGGGAGAGCTTTTGCTTAATCGGTTGATTGTGCAGTTCCGCAAAGCCTTTAAGCGAAACGATAAGGCTGTATGCATATCCTCCACGACTTTCATCGCCCACTTGTGCAACCAACAGGTCGTACACGAGATGCTTGCGGCCCAGATTCTCCTCCTCCTATTGCACAAACCCACCGATGATAGTGTTGAGATTGCTGTCGGACTCACAAGAGAGGTTGGACACCATTTGGAAGAGATGAGCGGGCCCATTGCGCTAGCAGTCTTCGACCAGTTCCGCAACATCCTCCATGAGGCCGATATTGACAAGCGTGTCCAATACATGATCGAGGTGCTCTTCCAAGTTCGCAAAGACCGGTACAAGGACAACCCAGCGATCAAGGAAGAACTTGATTTAGTGGAGGAAGAGGATCAAATCACCCACCGGATTGGGCTTGATGACGAGATCGAGACACAAGACACGTTGAATATCTTTAAATTTGACGCTCAGTGGGAGGAACACGAGGAGGCTTACAAGAAACTAAAGGCGGAGATTCTGGGAGAAGGTAGCGATGATGAAGAGGACGAGGATGAAAGCGACGAGAGCTCCGACGAGGAGTCTGATGAGGAGCGGAAGTTAGATATCAAGGACCAGAGCAACACCGATCTAGTCAACCTTCGCCGAACCATCTACCTGACAATCATGTCTAGTATCGACTTCGAAGAATGTTGCCACAAGTTGATGAAAATTTCACTTCCGGCCGGCATGGAACCCGAGCTTCCATCCATGGTCATCGAGTGTTGTTCACAGGAGCGCACATACTCCAAGTTCTACGGTCTCATCGGCGAGAGATTCGCGAAGATCAATCGTCTCTGGTCAGACCTCTTCGAGGCTGCCTTTGCCAAGTACTACGACACTATTCATAGGTACGAAACTAACCGACTGCGCAACATCGCCCGCTTCTTTGGCCACATGCTCAGTAATGACGCGATCGGCTGGCATGTCCTCTCAATTATTCACCTGAACGAGGAGGAAACGACCTCCAGTAGCCGTATCTTCATCAAGATTCTCCTCCAGGATCTCGGGGAGCACCTCGGAATGGTGAAATTGCAGGAGCGCATGAGGGACGAGATCCTGCGCCCCAGCTTCGACGGCTTGTTCCCGCTCGACAACCCCCGAAACACTCGCTTCTCTATCAACTATTTCACCAGCATCGGGTTTGGTGCTCTGACAGAGGAAATGCGCGAACACCTCAAGAATCTGCCAAAACCAACCGTTCCCGCCTTGCCCCCTGCTCGCGATACCGGGGCAGAGTCCGATTCCGAGTCTGCCAGGTCACATTCGACCTGTTCCACATGTGCCAGCTCTCGATCTCGCTCTCGTTCCCGTTCCTATTCCTACTCTCGCTCCCCGTCTCGCAGCCGTGGCCGCAGACGTTCAACCAGCCGAGGAAGATCCCATACAAGGTCCCTGTCAGGATCATCTCGCCGCAGTTACACGCCAAGCTCGTACACGGCCTCTCGCTCTCGTTCCAGGTCGCCGGTGTCCCGCAACCGCCGACGATCAGTCTCGTACAGTCGATCTCCGTCCCGATCACGCACTTCTCCTCGACGAGTCCGCGGAGGACGCGTTGATTCCAGATCTCGGAGTCGCAGCCCCTACACATCCCAACGCTCGCCATCGCGATCCGTTACCCCCCCTTCTCGACGACGTGGTGGCGACCGAGCTCGAAGCTACTCAAGGTCACCCTCACGGTCCGCGACACCGCCTCCTCGACGAGGACCCGGAGCAGGATCAGGAAGGCGAGCCCCCTCGAAGTCTCGTTCTCCACCCCACAAGCGCGTGGAAAGAAGCATATCCAGATCCCGATCGCCGCCGCCACGACGCCCAGCACCCAGCCGACAGACTCGCGATGGCCCTGTGTCTCGCTCACCCAACCCTCCTCCTCGAGCTGCAAAGGACCAAAGACGGCGACGGAATTCCAGCTCGGTGTCGCTATCTCGGTCTCCGCCTCCCCGTCGTCGTCGATCTCCTTCTTATACCCCTCCACCTCGTCGCAGCCGTGGTGACTAGTTTTACTTCCTCAATAACTATCGGAGCCAGTGTTTTGTAGAATCAGGAAATATGATAGGACAAAATAGGTAGACTGAGAAAAAAAGGCGTTTTTCCTCCTTGTCACAAATGTACTTTTACCAGCTCCGGAATAGGTTCCTACGAATGAAGCTACTTAAAAAAAAAAAAAAAACTGAACTATACGAATATCATCAATACGATATACTCTATTTCATCTATCTGAAAAATTAAATAGCCTAGTTTACTCCACCTCCCCGGCCTCCCAGACACATCTCTTACACAAACACAACCCACCCAACGCCCCCTTGGCCCACTCCCTCCTCTCCTTCACATCAAGCCCAATATCACAATAATGATTCAAAATCTCCTCATCCTTCTTAATCCCCACGTACGCCCCTCCTCCGACAACAGGTCCCCCCACCTCTCCAGACTGCTGCTGCCCCCCACGCTTCTTCCAAACCGCCCTCTCCTCCGCCGTCCGCACACGGAAGGTAATCTCCCCTCCCCACTCCCAACGCACATTCGGATCACACGAGTGGTTCGCCAGACACCAGAGCGGATGCACCGCGCAGAGTTCGGGTCCTCCATCCCACGTCGAGAGACGACCCGAGGCTGTCCCGCGGAATTTCGCATAGAGCGTGTTGAGCACCCAGGTGTCGTACCGGGCGAGGGTGGCGTAGGGGTCTAGTTCCATTTCCTCGAGGAGGCGCATAGGCTGGAGGATGTTGAGCTGGAAGCTGAAGGGGAGGGTCGCGTCTTCGCTTCCGCTGTTTGCTTTTGCTTCAGAAGAAGAAGAAGAAGAAGAAGAAGCAGAGGGGGCGGTGTAGTCGTGGAAATCGCCCCAGATGTATTTCACCTCGAGGAGATCGAGCGGGTGGGTGTCCTGCGTGGCCGCCATGGCGAGGGCGCGTCCGAGGAGGAGAAGGTAGAGGTAATCCGCTTTGTCCTTGGGGTCGGGGATATCTTTGCCGATGGACTCGAGGTTGTCCATGAGGCCGCAGACGGCGCCGTGGTAGATTTCCTGGGCCTGGTCGTGGCAGGTTTGGCTGCAGAAGATGGTGTCGGCGCAGTCGGTGCAGGCGACGGGGGGCGTTTCGGAGGCGAGATCGGGGAGGGGTCCATTACAGGCGTCGCAGAGGTCGTCGTGGAGACGGTTTGTGGCAGTTAGTAACGAGGACTCGTGGAGGATGGTGCTGCCGGGTGGGATATCTTCTTTGGCGAAGAGGCCAAGCTGGATGGAGACTTCTTCTTCCTCTTCTTCTTCCTCTTCTTCTTTCTTTTCTTCTGTGGAACCTGGTTCCGCTTTGTTCATGGTAGAATGCAGGGCTGGCAGGGCAACAGCTCGCACCTCACACTTCGGCGCAACCGTCTTCAATCGGTCGTTGAGAAGGGCCAGAGTCTCGGAAGATTTGCGGTCCGGTTCATGGCCGTTCCACGGGTATAGGACTCTGCGTGCGAAGCCTTGGGCTTGTAATGCGCTGGGGTCAAGTGCTTCCTGTTTCTGTTCACTATGAGGGTTCTTTGATCTGTGGCGTGATTTAATGAGGGCAACTTGCTCCCTGAGAGCTTCAATAGCAGTCGAGGCCGTATCGTTATCTTGAGGCACGCCCCCCAACTGATCCAGCCCACGCAAGGCAAATTCATACGCATCGCGCAAGCATCCACAACTGACAAGGCCCTTCACGAGCAGCGCATACACAGGTCCGATCAGAACATCATATTCTTCCTGTGTGATGGGAGCGAATCCACCATCCTCTTCCTCTTCATCTTCTTCGTCCTCTTCCCTATTCTCATCCTGGGCCTTCCGCCGCGCATGGAATTCAGATCCCTCGGGATCAACCACAGAATCCAGCAATGACAATGCTCGATATGCATCTGCAGAGGCAAGATCAGGGAATCCCAATCCCTCATGGGCTCGACCCCGTTCCAGGTGAAGGTGGGGGTTGTGGGGATCCTCGTAGAGCTGGGAGGTGATATTCAAATAATCCTGTAACGGGACCATTTTGGAGGAGCAATTGGATGAGCACAGAGATGATAATCAATGTTGCGTTTGTCTTTGTCTTTTCCTGTCGCTTCTTTTCACTTGGTTTCCTTTTCACAAATTGGAGGGGTCTCTCTGTGCCCCACCACAATCTATAGAAATTTCACGAGGGAGAGAGAGAGCTGCGCAACATGAACAATCACCACAAGGTTTAGCAAAGGAGGAAGTAGATGCTATTCCTAAGCTGATCCCATCTACTCGACCCAATCCTTGCAATCTCACTGAGTTAACCGCCCTCAGTGTGCTGGAGATCTTCGCGACCGGGGATAAACGGAAAATTCGAATCCCCACGCACCAGTCACCTGACCGAAATTATCACCAAATCGCCACTCTGGAGAAGCGCCATCGAACAAGCCTAAGGAAAGCTTAAGTTGACTGAGTGTGATGGATTCTAGATCTAGAGAGCTCCTAGGAGCTGGTTAGGCTCAATTGGTTTTCTTTTCCAAGACCTTGTCTTCCAGCAACAGACGCTGTGGGTATCAAGAAGTAAAGAGATGAAAAGGCATTTCGGCGCAGAGGTGAAGGTATCCACGGTAATTTTTTATAGCAGTCTCAAAATACTTCTAAGTAGATGGTAAATACAATAATTCGCTTTCCAAACCAGAAAGAATCATGCAGCTATGAACACTGTTGCCCAGACCGATAATACGCCTGAGATCAACGCTCACGCTATCAACAAAAATAAATCAGAATTTGATACGGTGGTTAGTAAAATTCTTTCGGAGATTTTGGGGTTCGGGGACTAAAAACTCGGGCATCCCATGACTATTTCTTCTCCACAAATCTCTTGGGTTATCTCTCACATCACCTGTACGAAGGTGAGCGAAAACCTCGTCAGAAAGGACAACTTTTGCACCAGACGAGAATGGAACTTACGCTGCAGCTCTCATCCAGAACAATCCTGGCGTGCTCCCCTGGGACTAACCCTCCTCTTTGATCCCGCACGCTGGCAGCAAACTGAGCGAGCATTTGTCTCTGCAGCATGTTAGACACTGTTGAGGTACTATCCAACGCCAAGGCAGAGATGACGAATGATGGGCCTAGGATGTTATCTCCGCACAAACTCACCGTGAGAAACGCGTCGCTTAACCCTCCCTGCCGTTGAACATCATTCTCGCTCATGATCCGATAGCTATCATGGATGCACTTGCAACTCTTGAGGCCCCCGTAACCCGGACCCAAAGTATTGGCAGCATTCGAAGGGTCTAAGACATTGATGCCGTTCCGAGCGTCCTCCTGAGCTCGCTGATCCGGCGAGAAAATTTTGATAGTGTAGTCGATCCCGGAAGCCGCGATAGTAGGCTCATAGGGGTGACCTAAAACTGTCCATTAGCCCAAATCCCCGCCATGGGTGTTTGGAACAGGTAACCTGCCTTGCACGACGTTGACCACCTCATCATCGCCCTTGAGGATATTGACCAATTTGCAAGAGTCCCGCTCCCAAATAAACAGGTGACCAGAGTCACTACCGCTCACAACGTACTCGTCGTTCAGGCCAAAATAATTGCAATCTTTGACCGTTTTGATATTGCAGTGTCCTCGGTAAACTCTCGTATGTGAAGAACAAGCGACATCTGCATCGACCTCCTCTTTTTTATTCCTCTCGAATCCATATCCCCGGAATATGCGTTCGGCGACGTCGGAATCATCATCATCCTCGTCAAATTCGTCATCCTCATCCTCATCCTCATCTTCGTCCTCGGTTTCGTCAGACGTGTCCTCAATCATAAAACTGAAGCCATCCCCCCCGTTGATTTCATGCGAGTCGTCTTCCTCATCATCGTCCACCGAACTGTCAGCACCGTTCTCCTCGCGTTCAAAAATCTCACCATTGCCGTTGGTGGCAGGAGTAAGAATTCCTGCCTCCGTCTCAACACCACGGCCACGGCCACGATGGGAGTCCCCGTTTATGATTAACCCGATGTCGTGGATTGGCTCATCTTCAACGTTCGCTTCCGTATCATCCTGGCAGCGCTCAATCTCCATTTCACTTTCAGAGCCGTCTTCAACTGTTGCATTCAACCCCCCGAATGCTCTATTGACGAATTCAAAGTTCACACCAGTACCTGCGTCCATCATAATTCCCCGACCAACCTCTAACAACCAAAAGCGCATTAAGGTCAATCTGTCGGTATGGCCAGAATTAGAAAATCCAGGTGTCCCGTTCTGCATCTCTTGTTCAGGTGCTATGGTTGTCGGGTCTTCGGATCGGAGGGCTTTTCCAAAGGCGGCTACCGCTTCATGTTGTGAAGGAAACAGGATACGGGTTGAGTCATGCTCGAACCGTGAAGCATCAACATTCACAACAGGGGTATTGTCGGCTAAGCCGTGCAAATAGGGAATCAAAATGCCGTCAATGGCACTGTCGTCAGCGCCTTCAGAAATTGGAAACCGTACTTTGTTACGGCGATGGGCGGCATCACGTTTGAAACCTGAAAGCACGGAAGCTCGACCTCCTTCAATGAATAACACGATTGCCTTCAAAAAATCATAGCCAAATTGCTCCTTTCGGGCAATGGTATTATCCTCCCCCGGTGAGGGTATGATGCGCTGAAACAACTCCAAATTACCTTCATCCACGGCAGGATCCTGGATCTCTCCTCCTAGAGCACGTGCCAGTGTTCCGGCGGCTTGGATAAACCTATATGACGACTCACGGTTGCGGCGAAGCGCCTGTTGAAGACGCACAACCTCTTCCACTGGGTTCAGGGGATAACCCCACGTGCGCATCACTTCATCCATTTGAGGCAAGAAAATCGACGCTCGCAGGAGGACGGAAGAAAATGAATCTTTGTAAGTCGCCAAAGAAAAAGGTCCCGATAGTCCAACCTCTTCGCGCAGTGAGGTGTCTAGAGAGAAAAGAGCCTTTCGAAGCTTGACAACCCCCTTTGCAATAGACAGACTGAGCCTCTGTGCATCATTGAGCACGGAATACCTCGCTCGTTCCATCAATTCCGTCGGAGTGATATCTGGTGTAGCAGGCTGATCTGGCAAAAGAGATGGAAGAGGGATATTTTCTACCTCTCCATTTCCGTACCGGACCCTGAATGCCAATTCACCGCTATCATGAGTTGCCTCAGATCGGCGAGATCGGCGCCGGCTAGCGCTAGACTGAGAAGATAAAGAGGTCCCGTTTTGGCGCTTGCGTTTTCTGTTCTTCGAGCCTCGCCTCTTACGTGGACCCGAGGTTCCCTGGACAGACTTCTGGCACCCTGGTTGAGTTTCAGTTGCATCGGGGCTGCGAATCAAGTCAAAATTGTATATATGATCTCCTGACCAGCTGACAATCATTTCGTTTGGGTTGGCGTCACTAATTTTACAAGCGGAAATGTGCCCTTTATAGCGTGACTTGGTTCGCTGTTTGCCGTTGGGCGCGAATTTTCGAACGCATCTTGTGGCGCGGCTCATTTGTTCTTCATCTTGACTACTTCCTACCGCCGGAGGTACCCCAGGATCGCCCTTTTCCGCATCAAGATTACGCCCCAGCATGCGCCTGTCGTGGAGGAAGCAATGAAGGTGCGCCCCACCTAGCGCAATGTAATGAGGTTGACTTGACGAGCATGATATGGTGTTGAGATCCAGCCTGTGCCTTTTGTACGAAATCAGCGGTGGGGGCACATTTGAGTCGTCGTGACCTTCTCCCGGTTGATGGGTCAGGTATAAAAGACCGCCGCGTGGTTTGGGGTAGGCGGAAGAAGGCTGGCGCAAGTCCCATTGGCGTACCTCACCATCCTCGGAGCAGGTCAGAAAGAGATACGGTGAAGATTCGGTCACAATTCGTTTGACACGGTCTGCATGGCTGCGGTAAATTCGCGCGTTAGTATTTCCTACGCTCAGGTATCGCGCGCTGCTGAAGAATTGATTGAACTGTTGATTCCGGGTGGAGGCGGAGAACATGGATGTGGTTGCAGCGTTGTCATTCCGGCTAGAATGTTCGATATCGAAGACCCGTACCTGAGAATCACCCGCTGCGGTCACCAGGGTCCTATCATTCGAATGTGGCATGAAGGCGACGGAGAATATATTCCCGCTATGGCCAGTATAGACGCTGGTGTTCAACGAAAACGGTGAGGTCGATGAGTCGGGTTGGTAAGAATAAATGTTCAAGTGGTAATCGTCCGAGCCAGATGCCAAAAATTGACCAGACCGCGACCAACTGTAAAAGAGCAGTATCAGCATCAAGAATGACCGAAGTGAATCGCGCGGCGAAAATTTTTATCAAGTCAACAAAGCCCACACACCTAAGAGCATTGACACAGCCATTATGTCCTCCCAATTCGTTCACAATATCGAGATTCTCGACCCATTCCTTCGAACCATAAAGGCCGCGAATATTCGCGAGAGGCGACGTCTCCCCAGCTTCCCGGCGCCAGATGCGGTCGTAAAGTGACCCGGTCATTTTGAAGACGGGGACGAGGGAACAAACGGTAGGGCTCTTAGATCCCTCGGGTGTGAAGCATTTCGTGGAGCGCAGATCGCGCCAACGGGCCTTCGCTGCCGTGACGTCAGGCTAAGACTCTTGAGGACAATGAGCAAATGAGAGTTAAAAGAACAGGCATTAATAACGAAGCCAACGAGGGAGGTTGGGAAACATGGATGGATTACAAATGTGTCACTGAAGGGGCAAAAAAAAAATACAAGGGCAAGCACAAGAAATGACAGCTGAGGGGCGAAGAAAAAAGAGTCGAGACCCGAATCGCCCTGCGGCACTTGCTCGCTGGATATAGGTACCGGGTGGTAAAATTTGGGGAAAGAGATTAGGGGAGGGGGGTGGTTTGTGGGAGGAGGCGAGACAGGGTCTTCTGGTAAGGGAAAGATTTACTTGGGACGTGTATACCCAGCAAAAGAATCACCCTGAAGATAGGAGAGGAAGAGATGAAGGGGAGGAAAGAAGCGAGAGAGAAGGGAAAGGAAGGCTGAATGGAGATGTTGGTTGAAAAAGATCCACCTGGTCCAGAACCTGCTGGAGGTTAGCGGTCCAAACGAAAGGCTAATACGACCAAGAGTCGTTATTTCATGAAGCCCTGGTCCATCATCAAACCCCAGGTCCATCAAAAAATTTGCCAGCTATCAGGCCAGGATCCAGTCATCCATCTGAGATGGATCTCCCCCAATTCGAGCGATAATCTTAGGTTTGCATCGTTGGTCGAGATTGCGAAGCCCCGTTGACTGCTCCCCTCCCTCGCCCACCGCCGTAGTACTTCTGGCTCTCGGGAAGCCAAAGAAGAACGGGACCGGTGATGTCACACATGTCGCTCGCCGCACCCTTTTTTGATTGCGCGCGCCCTTGAGGTTTTGGCGACGGTCCCAACTAACCTACCCTCCATCTTGAAGAGGGGTAACTCCAGCGGAGAATCCAAACCCTGGGGGACAGTTTCCAGGTCCCAAACATGGTGAGGGACCGGATGGATCAGTCGAGAACAACTACGAAACGTTGGAATTCAGTGATCCCGTCCATGCGACCAGAGGAGCTGTGGGCTATGACGACACACCCCTGGGGGCTGAGTCAGCGGCACTTTTGCCTCCACTCTGACCTCATCATTGGTTCGTGACCCGGTTAGATTCAAGTACCTTAATTCATTTGATATTCCTCCTCTCGCAGTTAAATAGCCGATCACTCTCGGAGCAGGTATTAATCTTGATTGTAGGATTTCCCGTCATCTCCGAGACCAAGAAACGCCTAATTCTATCTTGATTCCGCTCAACGAAAAAAACAGGTGACAAAAAGAAGAAAGAAAGAAAAAAAAAACAAGTCGAATCCAGTCTCATTCTCTAGGGCGTGTCAAAAACGGAGTAGTTTTCCCGACCATGTTGACCAATCACATATGCTATTTTCGAATAAAAACCGGTCACAACACCCTTGGGGTTGCACAAGGACCGACCTAATCGAGGCGGTTTGTCTAGCCCTCCCTATTAATCGATTCATCTGACCTGTTTACCTCTAGAATATCTGGTTTTATTTTTATTCCCTCAATACTCTTCCAAGATCATGGCGGTGTTTTTGGTCTGACAGGAGGGAGAGTGTGCATCAAAACCCTATCAGCCTTGGGAAATCGGGAGAAACAAAACGCTTTCCTCTTGACTCTATGCCCCCCAACTGCCAAGTAATACTGTGTTGGCAGCAGGGTAACATCGTGTCTCAAGGGGGGTCTGAGGAGTCTAGATTCAACACCTCCTCGGTCGGCAAGAGAATCCTGCTACATATGTCTCTCCACTCCCCATCAAGTTCTAGGAGCAAATCGGGGAACAACGCAAGGTAGCGTGGATTAGCGAGCAAGAGATCCCATTTTGATCGCGGTTCTTGTCGATATAATCAAGATTTAATGTGCGGAGTATGAAAGGCAAACCTGAAAAGACACAGCTCTCATGAAGGGCATTTTTAACCGTTTGAAACTAGTGCTCCCCAGGTATGGAGGACTCGTTCAAAACTTCCAAGAAACAGGTTTTCCGTTCTTGCTGACACATTCGCGACTGGAAAACCGGATGGTGCCAGGGTCATGGAGATCCACAAATTCATGAGGACCCTTTGAGTGGCGACGATAAAAAAAATATCCAGCAAAAGGGGGCAAGAGAAAAGAAAAGCAAATAAGTTGAAAAAAAACTTGTTTTTCCCCTGCTTGATAACCGACCTGGATATAACCCCTCAAAGTTCCTTTTTTTTTAAAGAGGGTCCAGGAGAAGTTGGAACAGGTACGTCCACGCTCAGATCGATCATTGAATGCGTTTGGTCGGTGGTCAGTGAGATTAAGAAAAAAGGAGCACAGAAAACTCGAATGAGGCTGTCATGACTTCAACGACGATCGTTTTCTCCACATTCCAACTTTTGGCACCCTTTCGTCCTGGGCATAATGGGCCGCGGTTAAGTCGCCGGCGAGCTGACTAACCCATGTTCTTTCCGACTTTACGAGGTCTGCTTCAATCTTGCACATAGCGCTCAGTTCATCGAGCATCAATCGGATCATCTCATCAAGTCCTTTTGCCGTCCGGAGCAGCGAGGATCCGTCCAGGAGCTCCACCTCTCCATATCCAAGAATATCCAAACTCTGCAGCTGTCGCAAGGATAATTCTAGCTTCATGTTCAACGATTGGACCTCGTCTTTCCAACCACGTTCCAGCGAATCAACGAAATCCAGTTGCCCGAACTCTCCCACTTGCTGAAGTCGCGAATGTCTTATTGTCTCAACTTCTTGGAGCCATGATTCAAACTCCTGGACAATCATTGCGTAACGTCCCCCCAAACTGTCGCTTAAATCATACACGTCCTGAGCAACCTGCGAGAGACGCTGGATCTGTTCCGCAAATCCCTGCTGGCCACTGTGTTCACGTGAATTCATGAGCCAGCAATGCACTGCCTGCCCGTTGAGTTGCCTTTGAGATTCTTTCTCTACATCTAAGATTGCCATGTAACCTCCCGCAACCGAGTCGTATTTACTCCGCAGTTGCGACTCAGCGTCGGCTTCCCATTTCGCCTTCTCTTGTAGCGATATGGCATGCAGAAGGCTGACCTGCAAAAGCTCCGTTTGCATTGCCGCGATCTCCGGCCAAGATGACGGAATCAAAGAAGAGTCCAGCTCTTCAGGCGTTCCAACTGAACCCCCCGTATCTGCCGGTTTAGCTGTCTTCTTTGACGAGAATTGTTGTTGAAAAGTAGTGAACTGGCTCCGCAATCGCGATGTTCCCGTCGTTGATGAAGCCTGGGGAGTTTCGTTTTTCTTGGGTGCCTGGCTGGACGCTGGTGTTAGGACCTGGCTACGATGTCGCGCATGACCCCTCGATACGGCTGGGCTCCCAGAGCTTGAGCTTGCCGGCTGCCTTAGCGATGCCGACCGGGTCGGGCGTGGCGGAGGGGGCATGTCATTCTTCTTCGGTGATAACGGCCGTCCATTCTGCCTGAATGTATCCTGCTGTTTAATGGGTGAAGGGGGGGCTCGCGCAATTGTCGCTTTCTTCGTAGTCGTAGGAACGGGAGTAGATTTTAAGTAGGAAGGTGTCTTCAGTTGACTAGGGCGGATCAGGCTTTGGCGGCGAGTGGGAACGGTGGGTTCCCGCGCTGGTGTCTGCTCCTGGCGCTGTTGCAATTGCCCCTTTGGTACAAGTTTAGTCGTGCGCTGCGATAGTCGACCCTCCTGCTGGGTGCCCATTCCACGGCCATCGTGGACTGGTAGGAGACTTCTGTTGCGACCCAAGATATTGACACTAGCGGCTGCGTCGTGTGAAGGTGTCTCATCCGTTGATGAGGTAGTGGTGACCGAGCTCGTCTCACTCGTGGCCGGGCCTCCTACATTGGAAGGCTTCGTGTGCTGGTGTCAACATAATTCGGATAATCGCATGCAAGGAGACAGCCCACCAGCCAGAGAGGGAAGCGGATTCTGATACAGTAGTGGTACACACCTGCTTACGGGGACCCCGTATCGGAATCGAGCGCGTGGGAATTGGCATATTTGCCTTGGGAGGGTTTTTGTCAAGGGCTGAGCTAACCTCCGTTGATTCTTGTCGAGTTCAGGGAAATCAGGAAGCGTAACAGTGTGCTTTTAAGGAAGGGGTCCCTGCTCAGCTGAGCTGATGATGGTGGCTTGTCCCAGCTGCGGTGAGATTTACGGCCGTGTCAATCGGAGTAGAAGCTTGGCGCACGGGGCCGATCCAATGATCTTTCGTCATCGACGGACATGCATTTGAAACCATCAATTATTCTGAAATGTGAGGTCCCTTCACCGACACTTACTTCCCTCTCAACACTGCAAGAAATAGCACAAAAGAAGGGAAAGGAAAAGTTTCTTTCAAGCAGAGAGATGAAATACGCATGGAAGAACAGGCATTGAGGGAGGGCTAGTTAACTGATTTAAAAATATCAAGACTAGATAGACTCCACACCATTTGAAGACCCTTCAGCCTTTTTGTTTCTATGCTTTGTCTGGTTTAAATCGAGCAGAAATCTTCAAGGACACCCTACTCCAAGGTTATACCCAATTTTATTACTCAAATAAAGTGATTACTACTCGGAATCAGCCCACGACAGGGTTATATATTCCCCAACTGCACCGGAGAAAGTGGTGGACGCATGCCACCCATTCTCAAGCATGTTGGGATTCTTAAAGGTTGTGATCGCTTCTGATTCTCTATAGGAAGTGGGTAGGCCTCCATGAGCCTACTAAGAATTCTAGATAGTCTTCGAAAACGTCCGTAACTCTAAACGTAGTGTTTATTTTTGGTGAAAAGGTCTGCCCCACAGAGCTATATACATTGTTTCAATTCCAGGACTTATATACCCCACCTAGACAATTTTTGGATTATGAAGGTAAAAAATTAGCTGGCTTCCTGTGAATTCAATGAGCTTTGGCAATGTTTATACTAGTAACTCGTCTTATTGTACCGAAATTTCTTCTATTTTACGGTTCGACGATTTGCAAAGATTGGAAAAAATGATGGTAATGAGAACCCACGTGCCTCATAAACTATTCTCTTGGGAGAATGCTAACTCCCCCTGTACCTCAAGGACGACTCGGCTTCCACTCAAGTCTCGACCTACTTTAATGCGAACTACACGATCTAAGCATCGTGAGTCTACGCTGAGATCATCTGATTATTTGATTCTTGTTAATTATCAAATAACACCTCGTCTCCCATGCCCCGAAAAAGAAACGAAACGAAAAGAAACAAAGTATTACTACTAGGTACTTCCACTAAAATACCACTTTTGGGGCCGAAGGCGGCAACGAAGGGCAGAACTCCACTCTCCCCCAGGCAGGCCGATCAGGTAATGATGTGTGTACTTGAGTAGTAGAGCTCCCTCCAGCTCAGCTTTAGATGCCTAACTCTCTCACACTCTCATCTCATTCTTTCTGACTGCGTCTATAATACTTGCCACTTAAAGCACCCCGACAAGCCCTCTATTAATGATTCTTCCTACTTGAAATCTCCCCGTTCCTCCCCGGTGGATCTAATGATCTGGAGAACTACATCTGGCATCTTCTCCCGTCGCTACAGGATACACCGGCGCTGCGTCCAGCTTTTCCTCCTATTCATATGCGTTTGGTTCGGGACGAGGGTTCTCTCCGTCCGCCAGCATCTCGCGGCCACAGAAGTCGGTGAACCAGAGTACCCGCGCCGCACGGAACGGATCTTCATCGCGAGCATCCACTGGAACAACGAAGCCATCCTCCGCAGTCACTGGAACAATGCAGTTGTGGATCTTGTGCAGGCCCTAGGAATAGGCAATGTGTACGTGAGCGTCTTCGAGAGTGGAAGCTGGGATAACTCCAAGGGTGCGCTGCGACAGTTGGACGCGGATCTCGATCGTCTGGGTGTCCAGCGCAACATCACTCTCTCCGATGTTACTCACCGGGATGAAATCGACATGCCCCCCGGTGATGAGGGCTGGATCGATACCCCTCGCGGCCGCAGGGAGCTAAGACGGATACCGTATCTGTCGCGACTGCGCAATTTAACGTTGCAGCCGCTCAAGGAGCTGGCGGAACACGGTGTTTTCTTCGATAAGATTTTGTTCCTCAATGATGTAGTTTTCACAGTAAGCAACCCGTTTTTCCCTTCCCTAGTCTTGACTATATGGCCGGCCGTCTGCGATTCCATGGCTGACATGTACACCCCCTGATCTACACAGACGCAAGATATTTTCAAACTCCTAAATACGAACGACGGCTCCTACGCTGCCGCCTGCTCGCTGGACTTCTCCAAACCGCCCCGATACTACGATACATTCGCCCTCCGCGACGCCGATGGATACGAACACGTCATGCAGACATGGCCCTATTTCCGCTCCTCCAAGTCTCTAAATGCTCTCCTCCAAATGGATCCTGTCCCTGTCACCAGCTGCTGGAACGGCATAGGTACCCACCAATCCCTCCTCCTTCACCCCCTCTCCTCCCTTTCACCCTTACTAACAGAGCATGAATCATAATAAAAAACAGTGGCCATGGACTCCAAACCCTTCCAACATCCAAAATCTCCCCTGCACTTCCGCGGAATTCCCGACTCCCTCGCCCCCACCCACCTCGAAGGCTCCGAATGCTGCCTCATTCATGCCGACAACCCCCTCTCCAAAACCAAGGGAGTTTACCTGAACCCGCGCGTGCGAGTCGGGTACAACGGCCCCGCCTACGCCGCCGTCCACCCAGCCCGTGACTGGCTGTCTGTTTCCGAGATCGTCTCGGGACTGTGGGAGAACTGGTGGCGACGGACGTTCACGACGCAGTGGTTTAAGCAGGTTGTGGTACGGAGGAGGGTGGCTGGGTGGGAGAGTGAAGACACCAAGGGCTGGCGTCGGGAGCCGGGGGAGTTTTGCTTGATTAATGAAATGCAGGTGCTTGTTTATAATGGGTGGGCCCATGTATGATTCCCCCTTTATATCCATTTTTTTTTTTTTATTTTTGGGTATACGGGGTATATAGACCTAGAGGTTGGATGCACATCTTGTATCTATGGCAGTGCCTAGAGTATGCAATGATGTCTCAGTCGGAGCACGAAATATCTTTTCTGGTGGTTGTGTTTTGTATACAACCTTGGAAGGATCCGGACGTACTCGTAAGACGTATATCCTAACTGCAGGGAAACAACGACGTTTCAGACTTTCTAATATATTACTATCAAGGCTCAATTACACGGTGAAGTTTCACCACCATTCTGCCAATTGTCCTGCACACGGAAACCCTCCTTTCATCAATTTCCAGTCTAGTCCAGACCGCCACTTTATTACCCCGATTAGTCCAAGAAGTATTGCCAGTGGTATCAAACCAATACAACAAATGAACATGAGCTTTTTTGAACTTGACAGCAACTTCATTGAGAGGAAAGTGGGAAGGGGAGCACCCAAGCATAAACATGCGCAAGAAATTCATGGAGGAAAGAAAAGTAGCCAGATAAACAATAAACCGTCTTTATACTTTTTTGTAGCTCCCTTCCATCTCCCTTCTAAGAGACATAAGAAATAGGGAATCGATTCTGTAATTTTTTTTTTCTTCCTTGGTTTCTCCGGGAAACTCTTTTCGGTTTTTCTTTTTGGTCAGGGCTTCAATTACAGACTTCCTCGTCGGGGAAAGGCAACACCCTCGATAGCAGCGTAATCCGTGAACCAGCTTACCTTGTCGCCTGCGCCCTGGTTAACAAGAGCAGAAGGCAAGCTTCTCCCTTCTTCCGCGTCGAAGATCTGCTTCATGATACCCTTCTTGCCACCTCCTGTCGCGACAAAGGCGATGTTGATGGCGTGGGTGACCACCGGCAAGGTGAGGGTAATGCGCCTTGGGGGTGGCTTCGGCGAGTCGCTGATGGGAGCCACCCAGGCGTCTTTCTCGCGCAGTAGCTCATGGCCCGGGAACAGACTGCAGGTGTGGCCGTCGGGGCCACATCCGAGCAGAATCAGATCGAACACGGGTAATTTCACACTGTCCTTGGCGGCGAAGGAGCGCATCAGTTCCTCCTGGTACAGATCCGCGAGCTCCTGGGGGTCCTCGTCGTTGACGTGGGCGGCGTCGATGGGGTGTACTTTCGGAGCACCTAGCTCCGAGGGGATCTTGTCGAGGAGCTCATCCTTAAGCAGACGGTAGTTGCTGTCCTCGTGGTCGAGGGGCACGGCGCGCTCGTCGGCGAAGAAGATCTCCCATTTGGAGAACTGCGCCGTATCTTCCGCGGTGCCGTCTCCCGGCGCGAGCAGGGCTTTCGCAAGGACGGTAGGTAGTGAGCCGCCGGACACGGCCAGTCGGAAAGTAGTGTGGCGGGTGAGGGCGGCATTCTGAGAACGAAGAACGTACGGCCTTAACTGCTTGGCGAGAGCATCGCTATCCGGATAGCTGTAGAGATTGGGAGCTGGACCGGACATGGTGGGCGAGGGCGGACGGTGATTTTGAGGGTTGATCCGATAGCGAAATGGAGGATGAGGAGGGGGGGGGAGAGGAGATGAATTGGATTGTGTGGGGGGGGGGGGAGAGAGAGGTGTGGTGGTGGTTTCGGTCAAGAGCTTCAGGTTCACACTCAGGCTCGGGTGGGGTGGCGGGGCACACAAGATTCGTTCCTGCCAAAAGCGATGAGACTCAACTCACGTGGGGGGGCAGTCGGCGTGGCTGTTTCGCTGGACTCTCTGTCAACTGTGGCTCGTTGTAGTAATGATGACGAGAAATTACCTAGGTACACTATTCTAGACTCTCTTGCGAACAGCGATTAGTTGGAGATAAGACGAGATTGCAATGCTCACAAAGTAGGGTGATCCGGGACGTCTTTGATCTGTCGTCAATCTCTCGTGGTGGTCTTCCCTGCAATGACGTCGTTGGGTCGCCCGGTCGCGGAGGCATGATTGCTCTCAATACAGA
The DNA here is from genome assembly GCA_027569095.1 of Aspergillus conjunctus. NCBI lineage: Eukaryota > Fungi > Ascomycota > Eurotiomycetes > Eurotiales > Aspergillaceae > Aspergillus > Aspergillus conjunctus. Next base: position 66,543 of record JAPDEL010000057.1, on the reverse strand, counting down.
GTCCACGGGCACATCTGTCCCCTCTTTACTCCGGAGGAAATCATTAATTCGCGTCTTAACCCGTTCTCCGGAGGTCTCGACGTCTTGTACATGTACACGAACCCCCAAACCACCCAACACGCTTGCTTTAAAGACGAATTGAGGGGAAAACTCTCTCCAAGACATGTGCTATGATGTCAGTGGTCTGCCCGTGTCTTAGCACTCAGGAGAATCGACGCAAAGGAGCACACAAGCATAGCGATGGGCTATCATCAGTTACGATCCCCTCGATTTCATCAGATCCAGCAGCATTGATTAGGTGGATTCCCACTGTATCGGTTAGCCTTTTCGTCCTCTTGCATTCTAGCCCCCGAGTTAATTGCTACTACAGGGTAGATTCAGACTAGACATTAGCAACGGACCGGGGTCATGGCACATGCACTATTACAGCATCCTGCAGACGCATTCCATCCACATTAGTCTGCTTTGGGCTTAAACTGCCACGCCTGTTGGCTGGTGATGATTATTTTGGGGTTCTTTGAGAGACCGCGGCGAGTCAATAGTTTAGGTATATTAAATGCAGGAGCGGCAAGGTCGAGGTTGACGCCAGCGGCCGGAGACAGCACTTCCTTTCTTGGGAGGCTGCTTTAATTAAGGAGCCATGCACTCCAGGTCTTCGTATGCACAGTAACATGCGCTACTTCGTACTACTTACATGCATTGAGACGGGGTATGCTGTTGAGAACCCAAGAAGGAAAGCAGTATGGAATTAGTTCGAATGTGGGCTGATTGAAGGGCGGGGTACACTATGAACTGCGGAATGTCTTTTCGGTATGTGCACAGAGCAACAACGAACTGGTATGGGGTATCTTTCACGTGAAGTCCCAAGGCACCATCATTTGACGAATTTCCTTATCAAAGTGCTAAAGTCGACGGTTAAAGTGTCGGAACGGCTGTTCGGTTGGGATGCAAAATCCAGCAAAATGGGTAAATTGGCATATGAGGGGCATTAGAAATCCGACTTTGGATGGGGGCAGAGCTGTCGACATGGGCGCGGACTAGGCCGCCATATATGTCAAAAACAAGAATCCAAATCAAGGAAAGAAAATGCCGCAATCGTTAATGGCTCAGCTTGGAGGGTTTGAAAGAGGGGGGGGGGATAAAAAATAATATGCTGTGCAATAATAATGCCGCCCCAAAACTGTGATTATTTTATCTAGCCCAGTCTTGTCTCTGGTGCATCTTTTTGACCGGGCCAGGTTGTTTCCATCCCAACTAGAGAAAATAATAAATAAATAAAAGCCCAATATAGAGAGCGGCAAATTGGATGGGTGATACTTATTCTGCAGCTAACAATCTTGATCGTACTCCGGACCCGTTCTCCAACCAAACAACAAGAGAGCCGTAGCAATTACTCAAGCGCGTAAAGATCAGAGATTCGATACTTTAGCGACAAGTCCGATCGCACAGGATTGACTCAAAGAGGGAATGAAGCATGCGTAGTCTGTTCGGGATCAGACCACCCGCTAAGCTGCCAGGTCAATCCTGGGGTGGGATGGAGCAGGACAGAGAGAGGGAACGGGATCCGCCAGCAGCCGCTCATCTCCTGCAACAGGAAAATGCATTCTATGAAGGACTTGAGTCCGCATTCTTAGATTGTGTACATACTGGATTGGTAAATCCGATCAAGGGGTTCGGGGTTAAGGAGCCTTGGGCGTCTGCACGAAGGAGAGCAATGGCCCACCACACAAGGCTCCAGGAAGAATGGTTGACAAAGAGGAGGACGGCTTCTTCGTTCTGAAACGCCCAGTGTGGAGCCTGAGGAGCGGGTAGCCGCCTGATGGGTGAAAGGGATGAATCATGAAAAGGATGCGCAGCACCGCCGCAGGTCTAACGCGCCAGGTCGGCGATCGGATTGGTGGTTTTCCACCCATATCGTAACCGACCGTGCAGTCAGTGTAAGGCGCCGTTCAAGGGATTGCGTTCCAGGGATCCACGAGGGAGGATCCAGATAAAGATGGATGGTTGACAGTGTCGGCCTTGCGGGAGCTTGTAAAACCGAGGTATCTATTTCTTACGCCCTTCAAGCCAGGGGAGGAGAGAACATCAAAGTGATGCTGAGGTTGCTGACAGCCCGACGGTTCTGGAACGATGCGCGCTTACTCTCACAGCCACTCCAGCCCATGTATCTGACCGTGGAAGCCCAAGTGGCCTTTGCGCTGTAGGGCAAATCCGATGGGATGATGAGGCCGAACGCGTGGGCTCAATCAGTAATAACAAAAGTTGCCCCAATAATAACACTAAATACAACTAGCTCAGCGACGGGGTCAACCAGAGAGCCACTCACCATTTTACAGGAACCACATGCACTTGCTTAAATGGCTCGGTTTATGCCAAAACGATCCAGCGTGGTTGAACGATGTGGTCACGGCTCGGCAAGAAGCGGCGAAGTCGAACGGGGGAAAATCCAGGTGGATAGCTTTGGTGTCTGATCACTGCACTGTAACTTTCCCAGACGGGACGGGCCAAGGTCAGGCATTATTGGCTGTTCCTGAAGGGGGAAAACAATCACACAGACTGGGCAAGATGATCGCCGGCCCCCCGTCGAAATCCGTCAACCAGGTTCAGTCATGACGACACGACCCCCGGTGGTGGGAACGTGAGCACATGGTGATACCGGAATGACGGCCAAAACCGAGGCGTGGACGTCGGGAGACCAAGCCTCTTTGACAACGCCATCCTGCACCCTCATCCCTGCAAAACATGCTGTTCTGGCCAAAATATCGGAATGAGAAATTATCGGAGTGGCTGTAGCAGAAAGAATCTTATCAGACTCAGCAGCAAGCTGACATCAATGGCACAATGATTATAGATGACTGATCCTTGGGACAGGGCAGCTTAGGCCGGTGGTAACTTTCAAACCTACCAAACCAGAGGAATACCTTAAAAATACCACGAGAGGTGCGTGTGGTGCTCATCTGATAGTTGTTTATGATTAGTATTAATTATTTTAAGTATGATTTCGCAGCATGCTGGCCTTTTTCGCCCAAAGGAAAATCCCCATGGATTCTTTTTGACCACCAAGGGGAAGGAAGTCTTCTCCAGGGTGGATCATCATTATTTTCCATTCTTTGGTTGACACTGGAAATCACTTTGAAACCAAACCCACATTTTCCATCTAGCATTTCAGCACTTCAGGATCGTCTGAGCTGTGTCTCAAGATGGATTGATTTCTGTAGATTCAGAATGGAGAATGTGAGACGATAATTATCCTGGTGATTATTGACTTTCTAGTATGATTGTTATTATTTTTGTGAGAGGTTTACAAATGTTGACTGAAGTTTTAATTTTACTGTCAACTATTTTTGTTTCAATTAATTAATTAATATTTTTAAATTCCTCGGGCTAACGACGCTAAACAGGGCGTGTTCAAAGCAGGAAAAGGTAAACTCACTAAAATAAAATAATGTATTATTTAATCTGAAATAAAATCGAAGAAAGGAAGAAAAAAGAGAAGAAAAGACCAAGTGGATCGATCTGACCCTTAAACATTTCCTTGGCGCTGAACACCGACCATATAGATACTTGTCGGACAGCCCTGCTTGATTATTTTCTCGACCCAGTGACTCCTTCTGAACTTCTTATTGCTGGCCTTTTCCTCCAATGTGGTGAACCGCTTTATTTTCTGCCTAAATATTCACTGGCCATAATACATGGGAATAATCAGCCCACCTGGTGCTGTGTCGGTGAAAGCCTCAGCCATCTCTGCCTATTTATTCGCAACCTCCCCGTGCAAAGTTCCTCGCCGGCCTTGCTCTCCGCATAGTACAATTACGACTCCGGTCACTCAACCACAACAACGTCGCCGCCACAACCCAGACTTCTTTCCGCTCCAAACACATGCAACCATGAGCTCTTCCTCTGTACAAATTCGGTCCCCACCCACGGGCACCAGTACGACATCCTCATCAACAGGAACTAGCCCCGGTTCCACCAATTTCGATGTTGTCCGTTGTTCCCGGTGCCAGCGCTCCATGAGCCTCGAGAATGAATCCTCACCGGGGGTTGTCCGCTTCGGCATGAACTCTTACTATTGCAGTCGTTGCGCCTCCATGGTCGGCTTCATCCGCTGAAGCTAAAAAATCTCCAAATATCTACCTTTTCCAACAATAATACGCCTACCAGAAGTCGAGATTTCCACATCAACACGAACCTATCGTTTCACGGTCCAATCCATGGTACCGGGAACAAGCAGGCTTTGGCGGTCTTGGGTTCTTAGATGTTCTCTCCTCCTTTTCGACTGCCCCCATCAACACCGATTACACCTTGGAATCGTTTTTTTCAAACCGTGCTGGCACGGACTGGGACGACATTGGCCCCTCAATCGGAGGATCCGACATATCGGCAGCAAATCGCTGGTCTCCCTGGAAAGCTGGTGTGGGAGTTTTTTGGTGCTCTACCAAACTACAAATAGCTTTGAAACAGTGACAAGAGACTACTGCGCTTGTGGCCTTGATTGTGAAATCAAATCTACGCGAATGGAACATCATATCTGGAAATCAGACTGGGGGAGAAATGCACAAGCCGGAGATATATGTGGATTGTCTTCGGCTTTGAGTGAAGCTAATCATTCCCGCATTTCCTACAACCTCGGGATCGTTACCAATGGCTTTGACGAAGTGAATTGTTTTTTATTGCCAGATCAATGTTTGAGATACCCTTCGCTCGTGTGTATTGCATCTTCTAGCGATCAGCCTCTCAAAGATTGATTTTCTTCATATTTTCCATAGAACTCGGCACTTTTCCCATCTGTATTTTCATGATTTGTATCATTATTTCCTTCCCACAATTTTATTGTTCTGCCTAAACCATTGCTCAATACCCACCCTGATCTTGCTCTGGCAGCGAGCCACTATTCCCTACCAATCAAAACCATTAAATTAGTTTACCCCCTGGGAGGCAAAATTCACCATGACATGCACACTAATAAGCTTGAGCTGAGTTTTGAGTCTGCAGATTCCAAATTATAGGCTAGCTAGACTCTTCCGGTCCCCGAGCGGCAACCACGATGTCTATCGTAATATCAGTTTAAGTTGCCAACCCCAGAGATCCTCACTTCCATCACCCGTGCATACCTTGCAGACACAGACCAGCATGTTTCCAGCCCTGTGGCACTGGGGTTGCACCTTGTGTACCCCAGATGGAGTCGAGCTGTCCGCCAATTCCAGTTTCAGTGCTCCGTAATCACATTCATTCCACCTACTATTCTCCCCTGATACAAACGAAGTACACTCAGCCTACCTCATCGCATCGTAGTACTAGTAGCATCCATTAACCTCTCCTCACCCCCACCAAGACTCCCCTCCTCCTCCCGAGTCCCAGCTTCCAATTACCATTTCCGACTTAAGGCAGATTCAAATCCAACTATAAGCCGCCAAAACACCTTAGCGGTCACCCCAGGCACTAGGTCACACCGTGAAACCCCATCATCATCCCCAGAAAGGTTTAGGAAATTTAGAACAGGCCCCTCAGCTGCTCCAGTCCAAGCGTGCACTACTCCATATGGAGTATTACATAGGGAGGAATTCCGTATTTCCTCCGAGATAAGTTCACCGCAAAGCAACAACCTCTAACGATCATCAATATTACGATTTACCCCTCCAAGGACACCGTTGGAACCCCTCCATCCATCCTGCAAGGGGGAGGCGAAAAAATTGCCCCAGAGCCTTGAGCTCAGACTCCCTATCCTCGGTGTCTGTGCTACACGGATCATACGGTGCCTCATTCATTGGCGAATGGCGGTTCGACGGAGTTCTCCGTCGTACTACTCGTAGTCGGTAAGTTGTATTTAGTTACTTAATTTGTATGGAGTGTTGTACCTTTCTTGTGCGACGGGAAAAGGGCCAGTAGTCACTCCGAGTGAATGGGAGGTGGAAGGCGCGGGCCTCACACGCTACGAAAACAAGAAAAGAAAAGAAGGAGTCGCCTGTCTTCATGACCGAGACAGCCCCCTTTTTTCAACGATTTGCGATTCCGAGGCAGTGGAGTGTCGTTGATCAGTGGGTCTTAGCTTTTGTTTCATCCACTCTTTTGGTTCCACCTACTTTAATTGCTGGTGAGCAGAGGGATGGAGGACCTGGGGAAGGAAAAGACTCAAAGAGTCAAGACATGTGGTTCTGTTTGCTGAGGAACGAGCTCATAGGCGAGGGATTGATCTCGACATGTGAGTGAAAGGGGCTTTCCAGAGGATGATCCATTCGATTGATCCCATGCCACAACAAGACACTGAGAGATATCTTGGTTGATGGCGTGATGTGACTTCGTCTTGTGAGCCCACATGTGATATGTTTTGAGGCTTTGAACCTGCTCGAAGAGGGAGAGAACCTGCTTTTGGCACCCCCTTCAATCCCATCTTATCCGTTCTGGACCGACCCATTCAGTCAACTATTTTTTTTTGTTTCTCCGGTGATACCCCCGGCAGAGAACGATTCTATCATCCGGGCCGGGCCCGGCCTCAGACAGCCACGTGAGAGAGAAGAAAAAATCGTTTGTTCAGATTCCAGAAATCATGAATTATTTTCGCGCCTCGTCTGGCCCTCCTGAGTCCTCAGCCCCAGAAGGGCTCGAACAACCTTCCTGATGTGGGCTATGATGGGTCTATTTTAGCGCCTAATAGTTTCAAAACCCCAGTTAGTGGAAGAAACCTTCTAGAACAGGGTGTCTGAATTTTGAAAAGCTTCCCTGTCCACGCGACCGCCATGAGTCACGATTTCTCGTACGCAGTATTTCTCCATACTCTGACGGAGGAGTCCGAGACAAGATGATGAGAAATCATACACTGAGGCTCGTCTCATCTCATTATTTTACCCTCCCTGTTGTCATGGCGAGAGTAAGCATTATTCAATAGAATAATCTTAAGCTTGCGAGGCCTTATTATTATTACTGGGAAAAGCTCAAATTCAAACGCAAACCCAAGGCTAACGGAGATCTTACCACCACCGCGGAACCTGAGAAGAGCCGTCTTAGATCTATCGATCGATCGTCAGACTATCGATTTTTAGCGAGAGTGATGGGGTCAATCTTAATGCAAGTAAGTTTGTGCCTTTTTTCAATTCCTTGTTATTACTGACATGATGTGGGATCATTTTGATTCGGTTTGTTCCTGGTAATACACGTTATCTCGGGTTGTCCGCTGATCCTGGGCTGAAGATTCATTGGCTGGGGTCAAAATAATGAAGAAGCTTTCGAACAAGGCGGTAATTTTATTTGTATGAGAAGATGATTGTGGTGGTTATTCACTGACTTGAGGCTGACGAAATCATGGTGATCAATGATTTTAAAAGATATCCTCATCCTTACCACTTCTCATCAAATCACACATCTGGCAAAGGTCAATTTGCCGAGACCATTTCTTTTGAGGATTCGGTATTTTGTCACCTGTGCCTAGAGGAAAAGTTTTTCTACCACAATAGGTCCATATCCTCCTTATTTAACCCTTGAAAAAGCATTGGCGACACACCTCCAAAGTCACATCCCACTTAGGGCTTTCCCCTTCTCCTCCCTCCAATTAAATTAATCCTCTAAAGTTCCTTTCACAACCCCTCTCGGGTCGTGACAACATACATTGTACAGCTTGCCTCGCCCACTGCAGTGAAACATGCATTGAAGCATGGCCCGCGACTGGACGGTGACCTCAGTGGCAATATATACTGTGTATATGGACGCATGTATGTGCATGAATAGGATAGGACAGGACGGGACATGCACCTTTGTTTTTGGGCGTTGAAGAGGAGAGAGCTGGAATGGATACCTCATATGCACGTTACTCCAAGGATCATCCTGGATGAAGCAGAGTCGCCTTGAAAACCGAATCAGAAAGATCACACACACGGCCTTGACAAAGTACGATGTTGCCTGGGTGTTATTGCCCAATGCCCTCGAAGACAAGGCTGTTGGTATGAATGGGGGGGTTGATTGGTGAGATCATTATTCCCTTCCTTGCCTTGCCAGCACAAGAAAATCAACAAGTTTGAATGTGATAACAGGGTCACTCTTATTATTTTACTATTGTTTTTTTTTTTTTTTCAAAAAAGTTTCGATATTATCCCCTGTATTGAAGAAGGTTAGTGGCCTTTTCTTCTTCTTTTTGTTCCCCCCGGCTATCAAACATGATACATCCAAACAACCAGAGATAATCTCGAAATTACTCTTTTTCTTGCAAGCAGATCCCAAAAGTGAAAAATCAAAGAAAAGTAAAACTGACTGTGAGTTCTCATCTTGCATCCACCAATCACTTTTCGGAATTTGTATTTGTATCTCAAAATTTGAGGATCATAGCCTTGAACAGTAATAGTTTCTTTTCGAAGGACGATTACTTCTCGCTATCAATGATCTAGGACGTATTCGACACGCCCACTGCAGTCTCCTACCTCACGACTCTGGACTTGAGGCTTTCTCGTACGTATTATTATGTAGCCATGAAACAGGATATGCAAGGTCGGGAATGCCACCACCCAGCAAGTTCGTCTTCGCCATTCGGCTTCAGCTCCCTCCTGAAGGCTGTCCTGAGGTCTGGCGGTGTAACGCTTGACAGCGCTAAGCGATATATTCAAAGGTTAACAGGGCATTGTAAAGTACTATTTAATGAATGTATTATTGAATCGGATCGATTAAGTTGGGGTGATCTGGATCGCCTGTTACCTGTCGGATTAGATTTGGACCTCCGATCCAAGACCACGAACTACAACCATCCTGGCGAGGAAGATATTTGAATTATATTAGTCAAAGGGTAAAAGAAGGAGGGAGAAAAAAGAAAAGAGGGCAAAAAGAGAGGGGCCCATGAAAGAGGAGAATGAAGCCAAAAAAGAAAAGAAAAGTCTTCCCCTTTCTCTCCACCGCAGTTGATCATGCATGCATGACATATCAGGCTACTTCTGCATCCACCTTTTCAAGTCAGTCATTCTTCTTCTTCTTCTTCTTCCTCTGATTCTTCCTCCCCAAGTTGACACATCCCAGCGACCGGATTCCTCTTGCGCTGTCAGAAGCTGCGCCCCTTTATTCGTCAGCCGTTTCATCCCAGGGCCCTCTCTGGGCCCTTTTGCCATCTTGGCCTCGATGAAGAATTCCTGCCCTTTATTCTTGCGCCTCCATTCGACTCGCTTCCTGCCCTGGCCTGTCATTGGGTTGATTGCGTCGCTTGATGCTACGGCTGTGGCTATTGCCCCCCCTCCAGTCCACTGTCCCCATCCGTGGAGCTTCTTCGATGTAGCCATCAGATCGGTCTGTCGTGCCTCTGTTGTTATTTTCTTTTCTTTTTCTTTCGGTCTTGTTCTTCTCCTGATTTAAAAGGCGAGACTCTGGTTTTCCTCAGTTCCTAATAATATCTTCAAGGTCTGGCTATGTTCTAGTCACACCAGACAGTTGCCCCCGTCGGACTTGATACCCGCCATTGTTGCCGGCTTCGAATACATATTTGAAAAGGGTAGGAATATTGTTTCACGATGTTCCTGATATGCTGCCAGAAATAGATTTCTGATTATCCCTTCCACAGTTATCGCTTCCGCTATTGTTTCACACGGCTTCGCTTCTTGCTTCAACGTTTCTCTGGCTGTTGGGATATCAACTGCCTCCGTTGGACAAGAGAATCCGTCCCACCGTGATCTAGGATCTCTGCAACATCCTTGCGGTCAACGCCTTGAATCATTCTAGAAAAGTTCTCTCCTCCCGGAGACTACGAGACGGCAGTGGTACAGTGCAATGCCTTCTCCGCGCGAGAAAGGACGGCCGACAAGACCTCGAGGGTCTGAGGAAGAATTCGTTCTCTTCCTCCAAGGGGTGAGTTCCCTCGCATGTCGGATGTCATAGCAAGATGACGTATCTCACTGAAGATGCAGATTCCTGCCCGTTGTCGCTGGCAGGAGCTGAAGGACTTAGTCCGCCAGACAGCCTTGCACATCCGACAGGCAGTCGTATATGACGACCACCATGGATTTCCCACAGGGCTGGGCCAGATTATCGTGAAAAATGAAGATGAAGCATGGCGAACCTATCGTATGTAGTTGAAATCAACAAAACCTGACTTTCCTTCCCCCCTTCTTGCGGAGATTTGGCTGACGGGAGGATGGTCGTGCTTTTTTCTAGACAGGTTATCGACCAACGGCTGGGAGGGTCAAAGTCTGGTCGTTACACTTGCTCGAACTAGTTCACCCACCCGGCCCATTGCTGGGCCTACGAAAAGCCCGCCCTGCGTGATTCCATCCAGCTATGCCGCAGGATACTCCACGCCTCCGAGGGTCACCCAGAACATGGCGATGCCTCCGTCGCCAATATCGCCAGAGTAAGTTGCAGTCGAGGCGTATCTCCCACCATTCGGTCGGTGTGGTGAGATTTTGTTGCTAACTTGCTTGAGAAGGCCCGTTGTATCCACAAGTCCAACATATCACGGTCCGGAGTATGTCCCTGTGATGCCCCCGATGGCAATCCCTCACCAGCCCTTCATGCCCATTTTCACGGACCCATTATCGCAGCCTGTTCCAGGTATGCCAAACTCACCGGCTCTCCGATCGTCCTTCTGTGACCCTATGGCCTTCGGCATCCTCCCAACGTATTCAATGTCTCATCTTCACCACGCTTTCCCCGACTGCTCGATGACAAACACCATCCGAATGAACCCCCGACGAGCAAACAACATCATTCACTCTAGCACCATCCCTCGCAAGATCCTATACAGCCACCAACACTTCCTCCCAAGCAGCAACGCCCTCCCAAGCTACCTCAACCCCCCATTCCGTCAACCAGCCCGTCGAACCGTCTTCGTGCAGAATCTCAGCCCGCAAACCACCCGGCAAGACCTCCACAATTTCCTTCAGGAAACTGGAACCGTCGAGCAATGCGAAGTCCCCATGGACCCCGAAACCACCCGCTGCAAGGGCTTCGCCCGCGTAACCTTCCACTCCGCAGAGGAGGCCAAACGCGCGGTAGCCCTGCACAACAGCACAATCTTCAAAGGATCCAAAATCCGCGTCAAGATCGACAAAGGCAGCCACACAGCCTCGTACAGTCTCGTTCCGGGACCCTATCCTGCTCCTGCTCCCATTCCCAGCCCCGGTATCAACGCAGACCTTGCTCCCGCCTTATCCGCTCTCTCTATCAATAATGGGACAGATCAGATCCAGCTCCAGGCCCCAAAGACAACGCCGCAGATGCAGAGGACGGCTCCCGCTGCTGCATCGGGCTCCACTACTACCGCTACACCTCCTACCCCTCCATCTGAGACCTCGGACCCAGAGAAGCAAAAGAAGGAACAGGCGTGTCAGGATCATTGTCCCGCCCCGAAGCCGGTAGATAGGTGCCAGCCACTAGTTGTGAACGGGTCGGGAATCGGACGGAGAGCCGCGGTAGCTACTTGAGCATTTTTTTTCTGATTTCGATTCTTGATTTTGTGGCAATGGCGAGGTGTTTTGTTTATGTAATGTTCTTTTTTTTTGGTTTTTGTCCGTCTACATGGTAGGTCATTCTGATTTATCTTGTTGGTTTCAGTTGCATTTCATATTGGTATCCAGTTATGAGTACAGGGGGAAACGTCAGTTCAAACTAGTTGTCGGGTACCATTTTGGTAACAGGTTATCCTTTTCTCTCTTTTCTTGTCTCTTATGGTTTACCTGGAACTTATTCTATAGGCGTCGAGGAATTAGGTGAAAAGAAAAAGACATAGTCATATAGAACCTCAATGATATTGATATTGAAATTGAAAGTAAGGCGGCAACAAATCGTTCATTCATCAGTCGTCTACCAATCTCATCTGTGCACCATTCAATGCATCGATTCGAGTCCCCTCAGTCACTCTTCCTCCATCTTTTGACACTTTCCCCATCATACCGACCTTAGGTAGGTACTGTAGATATCTCAGTTCCAATAGTTCCCCTCCAACCAATCAATCAATTCATCATGCTATCATGATCTCATCTCATCAATAGTACATATAATTTCCTCATTTCGTCTTCGTCAATAGTTTAGTTCAACTCCGCGACAAAAATCCAAACAAGAACAAAACGCCATGCAAGTGAAACCCGAAACGGTTAAAGCGGGTTTTAAAAAGGGGGGGGGGGGAAAGTACATAACCAAATAAATAAGAAAAAAAAGTAAAAATAGAGTACAAGGATATCGAGAGAGTTTGGAGGATAATGAACCATGGTTCATTTGGCGTGGTCGATCAGCTCAGCATACAATGGTTCTGGGATCTTTCGGACGATCAAAACAGCTAGGGCGATGATCTCTTTAGCGTCGAGGGGCGGGAAGGATCGGAGGATTTTGTTTGGACTGGATAATAGCTCACATCAACAAGTCAGAAATGTCTATGCACTGGTGCAGGGTGGAGGAGTGGGAATCTGGATGTGACTGGTCGGAAATTCTTTTTTCTTTTTGAGAACTATTTTTGGGGAAGAAAGAGAACTTTTTGGGGTTTGAGTCCCTGAGAATCCTTGGCTGGCTGAGGTGGGACCAGACGGGGAGAAGAGACTTGAAGGGAAATCGAAAAAGGAAAAAAAAAAAAAAAAAAAAGAATGACGTACCTGGGGCTATTGAGAAGGGTATCTCTCATTTGGATCAATTGCGCCACAATGCAGAGGATATTCAGGTGAGGGCCGTATGCAAATAAAAAGTCCCATAGATGAAGCACCTCAGGGAGAGGTGGGGTACAAGCGCATAGGGTAAGGACGGATGGGAATGCGTAGAGCTTCGCTTGTAGCCCCTTTGAGAAGAGATATGCTGCCAGTTTCGGCTCGACGATCTCAAGGCAGCGATCGACTAGGACTAGTCCACGGTGGACGCCATCCATGGCGCCGCGGATGTACCCGGGGCATTCGCGAGTGATGAAGGAGTGGAAGAGGGCGAAGGCCTCGACTTCACTGCGGGCTGCGTATAGAAAGGGTGCGCAGAGGACGTTCATGCCTTGGACGTAGATTGCGGATTCGCTGGTGATTCCGGGGCTGTTGCTGTTGTTGATGCTACTGTTGCCGCTGCTATTAGGTGTAGTCATGCCGTCGGCCGAGGGCTCCTCTTCTGCGATGCTCGGGGGAGTGTTGATGAGGAGTTCCATTTCTCGACGGCGGGACGAGGGGCGGGATTTGAGCCTTTGTTTGGCCTTGACGTCGTGTAGTCTCCATGCGACTGCGTTGAGGAGCCGGATGAGACTGGCTTCTGTGACACGGCGCTTGAATAAGGGGTCTGTTGCGAGGGTGCGAAAGGTGTCATTTCGGATTTTAGTGTAAGCTGGGGAACGACCTCGGTGGATGAGAGAGAGGTATTCGTCTGCTGGGAGAGGAGGGATATCCAGTAGGATCAACCATAAATAGACTCGATATGTTGACTAGATGTAAGGAGTTAGTGGATAGCACGAGCGAGACGACAGCCAAAATACAAGGAGGAGCTCGTTTTCATGTAGGGCAGGTGGGGATAAATAGGGGGTGAAAAGCATACCATGCCATCGCCATCTGCCTCAACTCTTGTCGATAAAACCAGGTACCGCAGCTCCTGAAGCGCTTCCCGGATATTTCCCTGCTGGGGACCATCTCGCAACAATGTCTCCAGCATTGACCTCTTCACCCCGAATCCAGAACCTGTTTTCCTCCCCGGTCGTCGTTGGGTTGGAATCATCGGGGCCTCACGGGACCCAGCATCGCTGTTCGATCGTGCCCGACGATGCGTGCGCAGGCGAACGGGCGAGTCGAGCTGAGCCTGTTGAGTGAGCTCATTGGGGCCGGCAGAGGATCGGGAGGTCGACGGATGGGGATTTAATGACGGGCTGGATGAGAGGGTATGGTGAGACTGGATCTTACGCAGGGTGCGTATGGTTCGGGGCGCTGGGGATGCAGCAAGAGCAGCCAAGTTGAGCTGGGCTTGCGTGGGAGGTTGGGACGACATGATACTACTGCTGGTCTCCTGAGCTGGTGGGATAGAGTGGAAGCGCCAGGAAAACTCACCATCTTCCGGTCAACCAAACCCGGGAAGATGGTCCATGAATGGGAGCCCAGTTTCTGCGGAAGCAACCTGTCCTAACGGAATGATCGAAGATGGGGGGGAGTAGGGGGGAGGATGCGGATTGGGCTCTGGGAGGTATTTCGGTGGCGGGCTTTTTTTTTGCCAGCGGAAGAAATGCGGAGACTCTCCTGGACTTGCTCCTACACGCGACTGCGCGGTTAATTCCAGACCATCGATCGGACTAAGCTTCAAGGAGCTTTGTTGCTGGGGTGTTGCTGCTAGCTTAGTGCCCTCGGAAACTAGTTATCGTACTCCAAATTTTACTGGTCAATTATTTAATTGCACTGCGGTTAACTATATCGAGAATATGGTAATTGATATACAGCTTCCAGAGCTAGGGGAATAATAGAATACTGCATCATCCAGAACGCCGGTGACCTCCCCCTCCCCACATCAAATACAAAATAACGATGTCAAACCAAATTACTGTAAACATACTCAAACGCTCAAGGTTCCCGTCGTCCATTTGCTTGTGCATTCTCTGTACCTCCCATTACTCCATTAACGAGCTCCTGGTATCGCAGCACTTCTCCTCTCTTTCCACCCCCGGTAGATCGACCCCCTTTGCCTCCAAAGGCTCTGCGTCCTGTAAAACCATTAAGAACTTCGTTGATTTCTCGGTCGGTCAGGGGGCGCTCTCCATCTTCGGGAGCCGTGTGAAGAAGGGCATCGCGCAGCTCATCCACATCGATCTGACCACTGTCATCTTCATCAAACGCTGCTAGGGCGTTCACCAATTCTTGTCGGGATGAAAGGGGGGCTAGCAGCTGAGAGAGAATATTCAAGAACGTTGGAAAGTTGATGGTCGAAGGACTTCCTGGCGGGAAGAATTTGGATACTGCAGACGGATCCTGGCCTGATTGTGCATGCCGTGTCAGTCTGAGCTTAACAGAGGCACTCTCTCAAATAATTAGCTTCGTGGAATCATGTACGTACCCACGTTCACTAGCACATCGGCCACATCCTCTTTGTCAACAGATCCATCGTTATCACGGTCGAGAACCTGAAACGCCTCACGAATCTCTCTGAGCTGTGCCGGGGCCAACTTGGCTGCTGAATCCGATGTCGCAGCCATCAGGCTGGTGGCTTTAGCCTCCATGATCGAGGGCGAGGTCTCGATCGTGTTGGCTCCCCTGGTCGGGGATGAAAGGGGGTCTCGGGTGAATCGAGGTTGGGAAATGGGTTCCCGATTCTTCGGGGACGCATCATGCTCTTCGACCGTGTAGGATTGGTTTAACTTGCTGGGCGACACAACCGGGGTGAATCCCCGATTTGGAGAGCTTCCGGGAGTGACTGGTCGAACCTGTGTGGGCGGGGAATTGGGGGTTGATGGACGGCGGAAGGGCGAAGCACGCGGAGAGCCGAAGGACAAGGGCGACGGTCGGAACGGAGCATTGTTGGAGGGTATCTATGGCGGGAGAAGGAGTTAGCCAAGTCAAAAGAGGTGGATTTTGGGGTAGAGGCCATTACCATGATGTGCGAAGTATCAAAAGAAGCTGGACAGGACAGGAGGGGTGAATGAAGGATGTCGAATTGCGAGAGGAGAACCAGCTGTGTTGAACAATATCATACTTCCCAGAAAGGCCAAACACCCAAACAAAACAAACAAGCGGTGACAATTCGGGAGGGGAGTCGGCCCGGTCCAAAGCACGTGCGGGGGCGTATTGGCGGTACGGTACCGTATCCAGGCTACTCGAGACAGTAAGAAGTAAACACGATTAGATTTCGATAGTAGATACAGGGGAATTATTTGAAATAAAGAGGGGTCTATCAGTCGGAAAGATGCCAACGTGCGCAGCTCCTGCATCTCCCTCTCCAGAGGCGGTAGAAATGGATGGCCGGTGCCTGGACCTGTGAGAGAGACCTCTCCCCGCGGTGGAGATCCGCTGGGTGCGAGGTGGTGTTTGGACGTTCCCCTTTTGGTTTTCCCCTGAATCTGAATCCCAGCCATGCTGTGCCTCGCAGTTGGTCACCAATCGAAAACGACCAATAATCCTCCGGCCCGTGAACTCCTTCATCCTGAACGAACTAAATGGCTTGACTCTTTTTATATCCCCATCGATTGGCGAATTGATTGAGTATGCTGGCGGTCTTCCGCGTCGACCATCTGGAGCTCTCCGACGACCGCCTCTGATCTTCTCGCTGTTTACCTCCCCCGCCTCGGCATCCTCTCTCCTCCCCTCCCCCCAGAAAGAAAATGAGCGTCACGCTTCCTCTTCAACCCTCAGATGAGACCGCTCATCCACTCCCCAGTCCGGCCAAATCCAATGGATTCCCTGGGCTATCTCCTTCTCCCTCCTTCATCCACAAACACTCCGCGAGCAGCTCCACGTCAGGGAACCGTCGCTCAGTAGAGCCGCCTGTGGCTGTAGCGCCAAATTCCAAACCCCGACGACACAAATCGCAATATCCTCAAGATTCCCCTGAGCGCCATGTCGAGTTCATCCTGGTGGCATCTTTCCACATTGATCGGGGCCCGATCATGGAGCACCAGTATCCGGGACCGATCAGTGGTGATGAGGGCATGTTGGCGGAGCTGATGCTGCCGGATCAGACACACGTTCGGAGCCAGGATTGGACAATCTTCTTCTTACACAAGGACACCAGCACCGAAGGGGAGGAAGAAGGCTCACAGGCGGGAACAACAAGAAAGATAAAACGGAAGAAGGCGAAAGCGGAGGGTTCCTCGGGAGATGAAGACGAAGACAACAGTGACGGTCTGGATGATGATTCGGAGGATACAGCACCGGGGGATGAGAGTAGCGACGAAGAAGAAGGTGGTGAGGGACCGCCGTTGATGTATGTGCTGAATTTGGTCAATACGAAACAGGATAATACCGTGAAGAGGTAGGTCTCGCGCATCTGTTTCTGTCTAGTACACATCTGACCGAATACCTAGAGGCGCGGTGGTGAAAGCTATGGCGATATGTACACGCCATTCTTTTCTTCATATATACAAAGTACGCAGTAGCCCTCTCCCAAAGCCCTTGCCACGAAGATTTTCTTGAGCTAACGTTGCATAGCCCTTGCTCCTTTTGGCCCTTGAGGATTATTTTAAATCACCATACCCGGAAACCCTTGCATCGCTATATAATGCCGTGAACACTATGGATTTGTCCTTGATGCCCAGGCTGTCCATGTTGGAACGGCAAATCCTGCAGGCCACCAATACCAAGGATATGTTCATCGAAAAGTTCGAGAACATGATACACCAACGTATGATTGAGGAGGGCGAGGGGAACGAGGACGAGGATGGTCCACCTTCCCCCAAGAAAGTCACCTCACGATATAGCCTCCCTCGAGATACCCACGAGTTTGAGTCCAAAATCGTGTACAACGACATTCCCATTCCCGTCAAAGTACCAACCGTAATTTGGCCTGAGATTGTGGGTGACTTCTCGCTCATCAAGCTCATCCAGGTTTTCTCAGGCCCGCATGCTACATCACCCCAACCATTCCCCCTTCATCCTCACCTTACCACCAGCGGCGCCTACACTCATCCGATCATCGTCCTAGTCAATGCGATGCTCACCCAGAAACGAGTGGTATTCCTCGGCCACAACCGACCTTCTGGCGAGGTAGCAGAAGCTGTTCTAGCCGCCTGTGCGCTTGCATCCGGCGGTATCCTGCGCGGTTTTACCCGGCACGCTTTCCCCTACACAGATCTGACGAAGATCGACGATCTTCTCAAAGTACCGGGATTTGTCGCAGGAGTAACAAACCCTACCTTTGCGAACCATCCTGAGTGGTGGGATGTACTCTGCGATTTGCCCACGGGCCGAATTAAAATCAGTAATCACATCGAGCAGGCCCCAATCACGGATGGTTTCCTGTATTTCCAACAGCAGAGTCCACTGGGCATCAGCTCATCAGGCTCGAGCTCCGACCCGAGCGGCGACAATCTTTTCATGGAAGATGTACAGCGCAGCATCACGAACCGACACGGCGAGAACGCCATTCGAGCCAAATGGCGTGCATATATCAACAAATTCACTAGGGTTGCAGCCGCCTTTGAGGAGACAGTCTACGGAGCATCCAATCTCTACATTATTGGACCCAACGAAGAGCTGTTTCCAGAGAGCCCTAGTGGCCACCAGGCCGATCCGCTTGACCCTACGACGCTCCGGGGACACGGCTATATCTGGCCAGACGAGACGGCTAAGCAACGAGAACTCCTTGCATCCGTGGCCAGAATTGAAGGGTGGCGCAGTACACGCTCGTACTACTCCTTCATCCAGGATATCGCGGCGATGTACTACCCAGCACGACCCATCCAAAAGCCGGACCTTCACCACCATCACGACCGGCTGCGGACCCTGAAGCTATCGCCTCCAGATGCAGGGGCCATCTACGTGGCCTTCTCCCACGCGATCAAAGATTACGCTGGAATCTGTCAGCTCCTTACTGTCACCCCGGAGAACCAAGCTGGCCTATTTTACCTCAGCATGGGTCTCTTCCATTCCGACCAGACCGTGCGCGATTCGACGGTCGAACTGCTCGAACGAATCGCCGCCCATCCGGCCGGGCGCCATTTCTGGGCGCAACTCAACCGATTCCCAAAAATGGCTTACTTCCGTATCAAGCGAGAGCGAGACGCAACATCCCTACAGTCCGCAACAGAGAGTTTCGGACCTCAAAGTCTTGTCGGGGTCGCAATGGGTGAAGTTCGTTCACATGGGAGTTGAAAAAAATAAAGACACTCAACAACTTGACAAATAAAAAACAATCTTTCTTGATGAATATATTAGTTGATTTTATATTCGAAGCCAAACCCCGCTTCTTATATTTATGACTTTCCTTTTCTCTTATTATTTATTCCTCATCTATCTATCATACCATATCCAGTGACGACCATGCGATATCTTCCCCATCCAATATCGATTTTTTACCCTTATCAGTTGTATTTATTTGCTTTATATTTTCTGGGTTGGATATACCTCTCGTGTTTACTGACTCAAGGATTCAGAGAATCCAGGCATCTGACTGAATGAAGAAACATATCATTTGACAGCACGGCATGATTAGGCTGAAGCGTTGATGAGGGACTGGTTCTTGATTACATTAACGAATCACTGTTCAATAAACAGACATGCATTATATTCCTTTTCGTCTTGCACACAACACTTAAGACGGGAATAGTAAGGTTCATTGTAAATTGCATTTCCCTCTGGAACGTACGTAAGCATATAAAAGTTGGAACCGAGGTACGGGGATTAAAGACTTCGTATAGAGGATAAATCTGCCGTGACCCACGTGGGGATCTGGTTAGGAAATATGATATGTCATGGAGACGGAATCTGGTAAGGTAGGTATATTATTGATTGAATGATTAGATTTTATGTACGTAGATCTAAGTAATATCGCCATGAGATATATCCATGGGGAAAGAATTTGAAGACAGAATAGAAAATATGAAAGGATAACAAGAAACCCAAGCAGTCGCTGTCATGACCCATGCGTAACCCAAGACCTGAGAACGGCCAGATAGCTGAAACAGAAGCATAAATGAGGGCAAAAAAAGAGAAATGTGCAAATTCCGGATAATTGGGAATAAGGACTGCAATAATGTGGTACGTAGTCGGGGTACGTTTTTACAACGGAGGCTATGTTAGGTGGGATCGGAGGTATTGCCACGATTAGAACAAGCCCAAGTGCGTAATCACGGCTATGGAAAATAATGTAATCCAACTGGCGAGATAAGAGGAGGTCGATCGATTGCTATCTGGCGCAGAGGAAGTTTTCTTGTCCGCTCCGACGGTGATATTGACCTTTGCGAAACCGGCGCCGCAGTGGCCGTTGATGGCGACTGCAGTGGGGAGGTAGGAGCTGGTGAGGGGCTGGCCGTCTACCTGCGCCCACTTGCTGAAGATATCGAGGGAGGCCTGCAGGCAGGAATTGCAGGTGGGGAAGGGTGCGCCGGTGATACCGCTGCCGTACGGAATGAAATAGACGTCGTAGTTGGTCGGGTTCGAGGTGTTGGTGACGGCGTCGACGAAGCAGTAGTCCGAGGTGTCGGGGTTCTGGAGACAGGTGGCGCGGTAGATGGGTTGGTAGATATTGAAATCTGTGTAGGCGTCTGTGACGAGTGGGTTACCGTTGGCGTAGTCCTGGCCGCAGTTCTCATTCTTCAGGAGACTGGTGGCGAAGTCGGACATGACGGTTGCGCAATTGTCAACATCGGCGGCGCAGGCGAGATCGAGGATATGCGAGGTGGTTGGGGCGGAGGAGAGAGTGTGGAAGAAGGCGTTGGAGTTGCGTAAGAGCATAGAAATAGCATAACAGTTGGTAAAGGAGGAGTCATTGAGGAATTCATTGAAGAAGTCCGGGCAAGATTTGGAGGTGAAATTAGTGCCGAGGCTGGTGTCGAATGGCTGTGGGAAGGAAGAGGTTGTTCGGGGGACGAGTAGTACTGGTTCCACCGGTTCTTCCTGTTCCTGTGTCTCTGGCTGTTCTTCCACATGTCGATGAGCGTGTTGATGGATGGTCACACCCGGGGGATGGATGTTCAAAGAGACATGGTGGTGGGGTGGAGAGTCTAGAGGGAGATCAGCGTTGTTGGCGATCTCTCCGCCAGAATCCGGCCGCGATGGAATGGAGGCATGTATGCTCTCATCCGACGGCGCAGATGATGCGGTGACCGAAGAGAGGGGACCAAAGGCGCATAGAAATAAAGAGAGTCTGGTCCAGGAGGTCGCTGATGACGGTCGCATGTCGAGATCCGGGTGTTCTACGGTCGGGGCTGTTTTATCGAATGAGAGTGATAGATGACATGAATGGCAAGGCTGAAACGAATGACGTTGCCGTGAAGGGCAGGAAGAAGATTCAGATGGCCAGAAGAATATGAAAGAGATCAAATTACTCCGTTGACAGAGGGGAAAAGAGTGGGAGTGGAGTCTGCTGTCTGGTGGTGAGAGTTTTATAGAGAGCGCATGGTATAATGTAAACGAATGGCGGGCTCTGGATGGAGAACCAAAGTGAATGACAAGGGGGAAGAGAAGTCAAGAAGAGAATTATCACATTGATTGATTGATTGATGATGAACGTTCAGGGGGGCCTGACAGGCGAGGTTCCTGGTTAATTATAATTACTTGATTGCTATTATTACTGAAGGCTCTACTTTAGTGTCACCAAATGGAAGCGTCTGGACTCGTCTCTCCACGAGGTGCGATGGATTCTTCTCTGCAGAGCTTTGTCTTGATTTTCCTCCTTCATTATTCTACTCTTTTGATGAGTATAGAATATAACCGCCAATGTTTTCAGCCCGTTGATCTTTCTTTCCTCTCGTTGTGATCATTCTAGGTTGGTTCTTGCACCTTGAAGTTGCACCACCAGAACGGCTGAAACACCACGCAGGTTTGCTTTTCTGCTCCACTTCAACCATCAGCCATCAGCACCAGGATCTTCTCTGTCGCTACTCCTTCAGGTGTTTTTATGGGGCTGAAGTATGGCCTTGATTTACCAGTTTGCTTTTGCATCTGGCTCTCGACCTTTCGTTCACTTTCTCTTTTTCTTTCTTTCCTCCCTTTTTTTCTTTTCAGTTGCGTATGAGTGACTTGCAAAGTCCCCACAGTATCTCATCACTCGACTCACCAGAGTTAGTCCATATACCTAGCGACCTTGGCGTCCATGGAAGAATCCAATTATTATTATGATCATTATTATTGTTGGCACCGACACTGCCGACGAACCAACGGGGGAATAACAAGAGATCCAATGAAAACACTTCTTGACAGCCTGGGGAATTTTAGACAAACCAATTACTCTAGTCAGGTACTCAGCTGCCTTGCCTTTCATCTCAAAGGTCAATAATGCTTCTCCTTTTCCGACCAGATAGGCCATAATGATACTCCAATTTGACATTTTCTGCTTCTCTGATCTTCAATTGTGTCCTAGTAAACCAATTCTCTCAAACACTGATAGTCTAATCACTCCTGAGGCATTCAAACAACCCCAGAATGAACCGATGATGGCAAACGTGACCGGCAAGCCAGCGTCCAATCAGAACGTGATCTGTCTCTCCACCCCGTTTATCTCGACTTGTCTGACTAAGCTTTAAGATCTAACTAAGTGAACTCCTCCATGAGTCGACTCACTTCATCTATATAGAATCATAGAATCCTTGCTAGATTGCTCGTTCTTTGATTTTTCATTTCTTTGACTAATCTAGACTTCTTTCCCTTCACCCCCCTCCATCATGTCCGATGACCAGCTTGTTCCTGAAACAAGGGTCCTTGCAATTGCCAGCCATGTAAGTCACGCTCCCCGCAGTCAAGCTCTGCATCCGTCTCTATCAGACAATGATACTGACCCTGCGAGGTGGTCTATGGGTATGTAATCCCCAGGTTCTTCTACCCTGAATACACTCAATTGAGGATATAATATCGTGGACATCCCGGATTCTGTCTAATCCTCTTCGTCATTCGCCCCTCAACAACCCCACCACAGATGCTGACTTAGCTCAGTCATGTCGGTAACAAAATGGCAACCCTCGTCATGCAATTACTAGGCTGTGATGTTGCCTCCCTAAATACAGTTCACTTCAGTTGGTTCCCTTCAATCCCCAGCAGGTGTCACTGCTAACCCTTCCCCAGGCAATCACACCGGTTATCGACAGTTCAAGGGCACCAGAAGTACAGCCGAAGAAATCAAGGCCTTATACGAAGGTCTATGCCAAAACAACCTCACTGACTTTGACGTCATGCTCTCTGGATACGCCCCCAGCGCCGCCGCTGTGGAGGCTGTCGGTGACATCGGCCGAGACCTCCAACGCAAGGCCGAAAGCAAACCAGGTTCTTTCTTCTGGGGTGCGTTGTCCCACATCTGATGTATATTCAACTCCACTAACTTTCCCAGTCTTGGACCCCGTAATGGGAGATCAAGGTCGTCTCTATGTCAATAACGACGTAGTACCGGCCTACAAAGACATCATCAAGCACGCCGATCTAATCCTCCCCAACCAGTTCGAGGCCGAGTATATCTTCCCCTCACTCCCCCTTTCCTTTGCTTTCCCATTTTCTCACCCTAACAACTCAAACTAGAGTCCTCTCCGGAATCCAGATCACCTCCCTCAGCACCCTCGCCGCAGCCATAACCATCATCCACGCCACCTACAACGTCCCCCACGTCATCATCACCTCCGTCCAACTCGCCAAGCTCCCTGATCCCCCTTCCTCCCCAACAACAGGCACCACCGCACCCCCCAACACTCTCACTATCATCGGCTCGACCATCCGCTCCGACGGCTCCCCACGCCTCTTCCGAATCGACGTCCCCGCCCTCGACTGCTTCTTCAGCGGCACAGGCGACATGTTCGCCGCCCTAACCGTCGCCCGCCTCCGCGAGGCCGTTTTCGCCGCCCCCACCACCACCCCGGACCTCCGCACCACCAAATCCTGGGTCTCGCCCGACGATGTCCAGCCGACGGATCTCCCACTCGCCAAGGCCACCGTGAAGGTCCTATCGAGTATGCATGATGTTCTTGAACGGACAATGGAGGCTAGGGATGCGGAGCTCCGTGCGACGGAGGAGCAGGCCGCTGGGGTTAGGCTAAGTCGGGATCTGAGTGAGGAGGAGAAGGCCAAAATGGAGCATTTGCGGACGACCAAGGCGGCAGAGGTGAGGCTTGTGAGGAATGCGAGGTTTTTGCGAGAGCCAACGGTACGGTTTGAGGTGAGGGAGTGGAGGAGGGAGGATTTACCGGAGCATCTTCGTTGAGAGATTTGGAAGGGAAATAGAAGTGGGAAAGTTGAGTTATACATTTTTACAATAGACGGGGTAATACAGTCGGGATAATACGACCATTTATCATGTTCACGTCGAACGAATAGAAAGAATGAAACCCGCCCTCTAGTAAGTACAAAGTAATAAATCAAAAGAACTAAAGATCCCATATTCATTCAAAAAGTCTATCCATAAATTCATATCATTATCGATCTCTTATTTTTATCTTTGTATCCCAAGTCGACTCCTAAACACCAGTACTTCCAAACCCACCCGCTCCACGGACACTCTCAGCCAACTCCTCGACGACCAAGACATCGGGGGTATAAATCTGCACATCATTTCGTTAGACTCAAGAAACCGCCATGACGCCAATCGAAGGGTGAAAAGTTCAAAACCCACCCGCTCCAAAACAAGCTGAGCAATGCGATCCCCTTCCTTGACTGTGAAATCGACCTCGGAGAAATTGAACAGAAGCACCTTCACCTCACCCCGGTAATCAGCATCAATGACGCCCGCGCCGGTATCGATGAAATGTTTCGAGGCGAGACCGCTGCGGGGTGCGACGCGGCCGTCTTTTTTCATTTTCAACCGGTTAAGTTAGTCATGAGCTTAAGATATATAGAGAGGGATATAATAAGTAGGGGTGGGGGGGGCACCATACAGGTTCCCTCGGGGACGGCAATAGCAATCCCTGTATCAACCATTGCTTTACCCTTAGCAGGGATCACAGTCTCCTTGGCGCTGTACAGATCGTAGCCGGCAGCGAAGGCGGAGCCGCGGGTCGGGGCGCGTGCGGACTCAGTCAATTTTCTGACGAGGAGTGCGGGCAGGGCGGTTGCGTTGGAGCCCATGGTTGTCGTCGTGGTGGTGGTATCGTCGGTGTTGGGTTTTGAGCGTTTAGCGAGTGGGGAGGCAGGGAGCGAGGGAGGTTCGCGAGCGAGGGTGTTGGTAGTCGTAGTAGCTGTTTCTGGTGGAGGGGGAGTGGTCTCCTTGGTCATGATCCAGATAGAACTGAGTGAGGGTTGGAGAGATTGAGACCGTAGGTGAGAAAAATGGGGAGGGGAAGATGGAAGGGGAATTGAAAAGAAGGGATGAGACAGGGACTTATGTGAGGGAGGGGAATTCTGATTTCTTGAAGCATCTCCATACAGACTTGATGGTTGGAACGCGTCTGGCGGTGAGGCGCGCGCACGCGTTAAGTGGGCTTGGCGCTTTGTGCCTGAGGTATCTATAGGTTTGCGATGTTTGCACTCTCTACAAAGGAGACAATTCCACCAGCTTTGACATAAGCACAGAATTGATCCATTTCCGACTGCTATTTTTTGCGACATTTGGTTTTGGGCTATTAAACCTGATTTACCAGCTCATTGCCATTGATGGAAATAAATCTGTCTCCTACAAGAAGCCCGGGCCAAGTTGCGGTTGAAGTCAACCGGGAGTATAAGGTCATCCATACTTTGGAATAGATCGATATGCCTATAGCCAAGACATACTATCCTCTGTCCCTATCTATCGGTCGCTGACGGTTGCACAGCTGGAAAGATGCATTCTGAAAGCCAAGCAAATTTCACTGTGTTGATTCCAAGTTGGGCGGACTGGAACCTTCGAAAGACTCATGGGTTTCGGTGATTGACAGATAGCCACATTCATAATGAATTTAAAGGCCCAGGCCGTTAGTGTGGAAACGAATATACCTATCAGGCACATCGCTCATTTCATAGACATGGTGCACCTTTTCCAAGACGAGAATTGAGGCCCCCAAGTCTATAGTGATTACAAGGTTGATAACACGATCTTCCACAAATCGCAGCCCCGAGCTATCGATATCCGAGACTGGGAGATGGCCACCATCAGATATCTGGGAGCTAGGTCTCACTCAGCAGCCTCGCTGGACCGCCACAAACAATTATCTCGTTTTAGCAGCCCGAGAATCACACCAGGCTTGAAGTGCTCACCCTTGTCCTGAGTGCTCTCAAAGAAAAGTCGACTACAGAGATCTGATAGCAACTGATGCTTCTTTCGATGGAGGGGCTCTATGATCATGGAGGGATTCGAGTCCACTCCGCCGCAAGGAATATGGTCAGAAGATGGACCCATTCACATCGGGGACCTTGGAACGGGAACTGGCCGCCCTATGCCAATAATCCAAATTTCTAAGGTTTCTGACTCGCTATTTACTTCTAGGATGTGGATCCTTGTCATTTTCGACAGGCGAACCTTGTGTGGAGCAAGCCATGGTTTTTGTGGCGTGCAGATGTACAGTGGTACACCCAGTCAGCAGGTGGACCATTTGATAGCCCAAAGCAGTAGAAAGAGGGAGGGAGAGAACCAGTATTTGTACACCCTGTTGTTGTGGAAGCGGCTCATCTCGGGAGGCGGAAATCAAAGGAACAAAACTTCTTGAATAGGCAAGACTGGGCTTATGCGGATCCTCCTTGTTTCCCCACCTAGGTGTACTGCGTAAGCATGCTGGTGCCAGTTGTCCATGTTCAACAAGGGTGGATAGAGGGGGCTCTAGGAACTCTGGCATATGGTTGGATGAACGCATGTTACTCTGTACATCCGAATTTACCTATCGAGTAAATCTTGGAGGGGTCGAGACGATGACGAGAGTGGGCATAAGGATAATGACTGATGGTGCGGATGACGAGGATCTCGTATATACGCCAAGCGGGAATGACCCGGACCAGTGAAGTGAAAACACAGTGCAGCAATGAGGCAAGCCAGACCAGAATAATTGGGTGCGGCTCCTTGAGGTTCTTCTTTTTTCCTGTTTGGTCTTTTTCAACCATGACCTCTTCTTTTTTTCCCCCTGGTTTCTTTGTTTTTTTTTTTTTTTTGGTTTGGTGTCGGACATTTTCCGCCTCAAGCCGCCATAATCATCCATCATCGAAATTGGTTTTACATTGGTTTCTTAGCGTCAAATAGTCCCTGATATGGGCACGCACAATTCAGAATGCAATCTTCACCGGCGTGGCGCCAGTCTTCGACCAGGGACTTCCTGTAGGCGAGTCCTATTAATTGGATCATAATACGTGATAACTCCGATGCAGCCGTTCGTGATCTTTGGTCCTTGAGATCCACCACTTCAGGACATAAGTATGAGGCTAGATATATTAGTGATGAAAAGTTTTTGGTTCCGATTCTGAAAGCCCAGTCCGACGAACTAGGGGAAAGGAAAAGAAGAAACAGAAAAGAAACGCGAAGGATGGCTGGGCCCGCTGGGGTGAACCTTTCCCGTCCATCAAGGATGATCAACCCGCGATTTTACTTGAATTATTTAGCGGCTCGGAGAGCGAAATTGAACACGGTGTGGTTTCATCCTTGAGTGTCTGTTGAGCACGTATCAACTAAAAATCTGGAGGCACGGGATAAGGGATTATTGCATCGGAGCGGGCCGCTAGTGACCTAGGCTGACTCCTTGCCCCCAGTTCTCTGCCATCTGTTCAATATCGGGACTCGGGAGGGGGGTAACGTTCATTGTTTAGGATATCGGAAGAGTGCTTTTGTCGAGTTTTGTGGGCCATTTCGATAGGCCCATCGGGTACGGAGTAGTTAAGTCATTGCTGGAGAGAGTGGTGGTGCGACCGAGACAAATCCGCCCTGTAACCCGTCCAGGATATATAAGCGGCCAAAGCTAAGGAGGAGAAACGGTTATGATTGAAGCGTCGCACTAGGCCTTGCAAGGGTTCATAAGAATCCCCGTTTGATGAAGCGCTCTGAGCGGCAGGATTATTCTTGCATGCCCCTAATTTCCTGTCCCGTGAAGTAGCTGGCATTCCTGGAGAACACGAGAGTGTTGTTGATATTGCAGTGAGAGAGCGGCTCTAGGAAGTCTTGGTCGGGTCGAGTCCGACCATCCCTTGCTGTTCCCACCAACCAACCACTCGAGGCTCGGAGCTGTCTTGTCCTCCACAATCGTGGGTGGAGAGGGGGAAACGTGGGGCCAGCTACTGATCCCGATCATCTGCTGCACACTGCATAGTGGCAGTTGGGGGAAGAGCGCACATCACGCAACCAACCAACGTTCGACAAGAAAACAACAACTAGGATCCCATCCAATTCCCAACGCGACAGACTGACAGACAGACAATAATGCCGGATGACTGCATTGGGGCAACTGCTGCCAAAGTTGCTACCTGACTAGTGTCTTTTGTGAAGTGTTTTGTGTTTGGTTTTTTTTTTTTTCGTATTCGGCTCACGACTCCGCAATAATCAGTATACATTCAGTCGTGATTAAATTAATGCTCTCCAGACTCAAGAGGAGGATAAAAGAACAAAAAGAGAAGGAGTCGAATCCTCCCAAGGCTGGCCTAACCTCACAATAACCAGACTAAGTTAGTATGAGGGGACTAATTACCAACCAGCAACCAAAGCGTGCGGGAAGCAAGGACGCTAAAATAACGGAGATATCAACCGAATCATCAGCAATGGGCTGGTTCAGCTTGAGTTGGCTGGATTCCATTCCTCTTTGTACTCTGTCCTCCGTATTCCTTGGTCCTGCCTGAGTTGGGTGACTTGGGTGTTGGTATTTTTTTTTCCTTTATTTTTTCTCTGTCAGTCTTCCCCCTCTTTCGATCTCGCCCAGTTATTGTAAAGTCGTATTCTGTTGAAAACGCGATGGGGGGGTTAGTGGCGGTCAACGCTGTGTGCGCATTGCAGCCTTAGGTACAAACTTTTGACTTTGGTCAAGAGTCGTTATCTCCGGACAAAAACAGTTTCAATAATTTTCTCTGTCTTTTTATCATCAAAGAAACTTTGCAAAAGAGGAAAGGGAAAAAAGTGTTAAGAATTTAGAGGGAGGAGAGATAGGGAAATACTTTATAAAAGGCAGGAAATGAGGGCTGGGAAGGAGGATGGATTATCGATCAGAGCAATAATAATACGAAGTAGAATTATTATTATTCCTAGGAGCACACGTACTCTGTATTATTCGAGTGGTCATCCAGGCTCTGGGTATTCTTCGACAGCCCCATCGTGAGGCCACACTTGAGATACTTCAGGCAAGTTCCACGGCGGTTCTCTGCAGATGAGGACGAACAATTCAGCCTCCTTGTTAGCAGCCTCCAATCAGAGCCTGTAGCACTGAGCCTCATCGCACGTTGGTGGAGCCCAATTTGGGTTTAGTGCTGTGGACTCGGGGGCTCGTGGTGTGGACGTGGCATTACGGAATTACAGGAAAATGTTTAATTTATTATTCCTGCTTTGTGATTCTGTCCACAAAGAGGAACAGAAGACGCTGGGAGTGAGAATGTCAGGATCCTCATCTGCCGACAGACAAGAATGAGGAGGATAAGGCGAGAGCCGCCTACTAATAGACCCTTGTTTCCTTGAGGCTGTGAAACTGATTTTTGCCATCCAAAACTACGTACCCATCCCTCCATTTCATTCCTTTCCTCCCACCCCCCCACTTTGACAGATTGTGTTTGCCTGCGGTGGCGCGTCTGAACTCTGAAGTCAGCCTCCCCTCTTCTGACAAC
This sequence comes from Aspergillus conjunctus, assembly GCA_027569095.1. NCBI lineage: Eukaryota > Fungi > Ascomycota > Eurotiomycetes > Eurotiales > Aspergillaceae > Aspergillus > Aspergillus conjunctus. Next base: position 37,324 of record JAPDEL010000057.1, on the reverse strand, counting down.
CTCCTTTTTGACTAGCGCTTGGGTTATTTTCTTATGATCACTTTCGACTTTTTATTATTTTGAGCCCCTGCCCTTGGACTTCGTTTAATTTCAAATTCAGGGAGACAGGACACAAGAAGAGAAGAGAGAAAGCAACGCAAGGAAGGGGGGAAAAGATAAAATAAAAGGGCTAATTTTAATAGGAAAATCCCTCTTGCACTTTCTTCAGACTGGAATCGGAGACCAAACCTTCTCCACTCGCACGCTACCTTCACCCAAAGCTGGGAGAGTGGATCACCGCTCCTCAGGTCATTGACTGCGATTCGCCTCGGCCATATACAACCTCCCAGATCGCCCAAATTTATGCAATGATTATTGCTGCTCTTCTTCATCAATTTCGCCTCATTTTCCTCGCTTTCCCAGATTATTGACCGCTCCTGGGGCTCTTTCACCCGAGTTCTTGCCAAGGGCGTCGTCATTATTGCCGCCCGCTGGAACTATTCTCCATCCCATCACCACCACACGGGCTAGCTCGGCGGCCTCGTCTGTACACATTCCTTGATTACTGGCTTCGTATTGACTGGCTGTTATTATCGTTATTATTACGGACGATTACTCTTGTCGCTGGCCGCTGCTGATCTTTTTTTTTCTGACGTTCAATCCTGGATTCCTCCACTTTTTTTTCTTCTTAAATCGTGCCTGTAGGGGCATTGCTCAGAACCAGCGCACACACTCCGATCGTCACCACTGTTGTCATCATTGTTGCAGCTCAAAAATAAACCCGCCCCCCTGGGTTTTAACCTTTATATTTTCCCGTTCTATCCATTCATCTGAGCGGGGTGGTTCTCTGACTTATATGTACGGTGGTGCCTCATTCTTGAGCCTCAACTTGTGACGCGCGATTTGCCTCCGATTGAGCCTCATCCGGTTCCTGGAAAACAGGTGAGCTTATTTCGCCTGTTCCTTTTTGCTCTATCCACGCCTTCCCATCATTCAACCCCATCATTCAACCCCATCAAAAGAAACCAGATACTCGCAACAACCACTGTCCTGATCCCTATCCTACCGGTTATTGCTTGACAAAACATTGTTTTTCCAATTTCTGTTTTCTCTCCTCGTACTCCAGTCCGCAACCACTCCGCTTCCCCTCACCACCCTTTCCCCGCTTGGCCGTGCTCACAGGCTTCCATCTCTTCTCAACGCGAAGAGCCTGGGATCTTTTCCTCCTACCCCCCTCCCCCCGAGGTTGGCTTAATTTGCATCAACTCATCTGTTATTTGCTGCATATTTGTCCTCGCTGCATTAACCCCCAAGGTGGCGTAATACTCTCCGCGCGACTCTTAATGGTCCCATTTCCATAAATATCCCTTTGGAAGAAAAAAAACCCCTTACTGTGCTACGGGTTAAGCTACTTTCATGATTATCAATTATCTGCTCTGATACCCTAAATCACATTTCGTTCTTCGAGTTCCAGCCGCACGCATGCTGACAGAGCTGACAGGAACTCGACACTTCGGCGGGAGTTTCCTCTAAAACCAGCTACATGTTTTAGAGCCAAAGTATTCAGTCACAGCTTGCAATCTGGGCGCTGTTTTGGATTACCTAGAAATAATTAGGAGGCTAAGGCGGAAGAAAAAGAAAAGGAAAAAGTAACGAGACAACAAAATAAACCGAGGAAAATTTCACCCCGGCCTAAAGAAGGGCGTGGCGCACCTGATGCGCCGAAAACCACCGCCACCATGACAGAAGCATTTGAGAATCACAGATCTCCCAGGCTAAAGCCATTCCAGCCTGTTTATGCACCCAAAGAGCCATCACCGCCCCCGTTCGCCAAACGAGACAGATCCCCTCGGGACGATCTTAAACATGACAAGTCTAAGGTCCCTGGGAAAGGAGCGAAGGAAGCTATGCTTGGGTTACCAGAAGCCAATGCCTCGCTACTGCAATACCTAGATCCTGGCAGACCCGACATTGCCAGCAGGGAGTTACAGCTTCATGACCATAATGATCGTCACGACGACTACGAAACCTATTATCCCCCCCGACGGAAGGTCGGGATTCGCGGACCGGATCCTCTGCCAATCGAACCGGCCCCTGGCCCTGGACCGGCCGAGCTTTCCGACTCGCAGCAGTCGAAACTCCAATTGGGCGACCTCGCTAGGAATGCGTTGGAACTGGAGAAGACCAAAAAGCCGAATCCTCCAGGGCCACCTGTTTTGTCTGATTTGTCTGCTCTGCTCATAAATCCCGCCCCGCCTATCAAAACGGAATCAGCACCTCCTAGTCCTCCCACGAACGAGACTTCATCATGCTTGAGTAAATTTCTGATTAGTGCACCGGAGGGCTCGAGCCAGGACTCGCTTCCTGCCCTTCGTCCTCCCGAAGCAGCGAATTCACCAGACAACGGCAACCACAGGTTACCGCCGATCCAAACCCAGCTGGGACGTCTCCCTCCTGTACTAACGTCGAATGGCTCTTCTATGCGGATGAGTGGCGCTTCCCCATACCCGCTACCATCAGTCACAGCAGCATCTTCCCCTCTGTCGAGGATTGAATCGGGATCCTGGGAGCATCCTCAGCACCACCATGTACCATCATTAGCTCCCCCGCCTCCCAAACCCTCACCAGGGGCTTTCTCCCACTCATCATCAGCAAGCTTGAGGGACCTCTTAACCACTTCTCCACCGGCATCTCAATCATATGCTTCTTGGCGCTCCCCTCCTAAAACAAGTCCACACTATCTTTACGACCAGACTTCGACCTCGAAGAGTCCAGCAGCAGGTTATCTAAACCCTGCAGACCAGACGGCGACGGGGCCGGGTGAACCATCACCCTTCAGCCCAGGCTCCCACGGCAATGGAGCCGTTCAAACAGGCACATTCAAGTGCAGTCATCCCGGGTGCACGGCCGCACCATTCCAAACGCAGTACCTGCTCAAGTCAGTATTACACGTACTCCAGAAAAAAAATATTATGGCTTAATTTAACCATTTTTGCACAGCTCTCATGCCAATGTGCATTCACAAGATCGCCCTCACTTCTGTCCTATTGAAGGCTGCTCTCGAGGACCTGGCGGGAAAGGGTTCAAACGGAAGAACGAGATGATACGCCATGGACTCGTCCATAACTCACCTGGTTATGTATGCCCTTTTTGTCCAGACCAGCAACATAAATATCCGCGACCCGACAATCTTCAACGGTAAGTCTCGGAAGCAATATTCTTCCTTCGTGACCCAAGTACCCACTAATGCAATCCAACAATAGACATGTAAGGGTTCACCATGTCGATAAAAACAAAGACGACCCAGCTCTCCGAAATGTCCTTTCTCAACGACCCGAAGGCAGCGCACGAGGACGACGTCGTCGAATGAACGCTTAATAGGCGTTCACGGCTTCTGGTGCCTTATTGATCAACATCCCAGAACAGCTATTTCCCGATACGAATTTTGCACTCCAATTCAACAGGCCATTTATTCCCAGCGGGTGTAGCTTCCTCACTCTTTGAGAATTATGCAGCCGACTCCACTTTTTTTTTCGTCATTTATTTCCCAGCCAGACATGTTTCATGGTCTTTAGCATATGCATCTTACGAAACTACCCCCATTCGCTTGTGATTTTTTTTTTCATCTTCACCCCAAGTGATACCAGAGACTAGAGCTTACGATTATTTTTCATCTGGGCATTCTTTCTTTGTTCGTGTTTTCGTTCGCATATACCTTGGACTCGGTTTGAGCCCAATATGGAAGCGTTGGAGTGTACCAGGGGTTTCCGCGGCGTTTATATTACTGTGTTGTTTTTTCTCCTTCATGCTGTTTCTTGTTTCTATTCTTTTTCAAATTACGGTTTTTGTTTCCTTATATACATATAGGAAGCCATGGCGTCTTTTCTCTTTTTCTCATGGGGCTGAGACTTGGCTGGACAGGACCAAGGTGGCGTTTGACACTGGGGAAAGTTATATTTATGTTTATTTCCTCCGATGGGACCACTGATTGGGAAACAGAAGGAAACCCGAGATCAATTGCAAATGATGATGATGATTTTGCTAGCCTGCTAGCCCTGCTACCCTAGGTCCTAGGTCTTATTATATGACATACATCCAATCGTTTTCCGCCAAAGAAAGACAAATTATAAAAAAGAGAAAACAAACAGAAGGATATGAAGGAAATAGGGAAAGAAAGGTATAGTTCCGGTTCAATAGAAGTACATGCATATTTCCGGCCTTTTTAATATATTTCTTTTGTTTCCGGGTGTTTCCCCCTTGCACCTGTGATCTATTTAGTGTATGTGCTGATCTGGCCAGCAGACCGAGCCGCTGGATCTCAAACCCAATCTCAAAAATTTTTCAAGAACCGTTTCGTCCATGTCTCGTATTCCTTCCGTCTCGATCTTTTTTTTTTTTTTTTTTTCGATTTGGTTTGTTCAGCCCATCCCCTTTTGTCATGGGCAAGAATGAAAGTCGAAGTCGAAGGTGGAAAAATAAGAAAGGAAGAAAGAAAAAGAAGAAGTCATTCATGCCTCCGATGAATCCTCCGCACATGATCCTTCATATTGTCCATCCGACTAAACACCCTCTGGCACCCGTCCCACTCACAGGGAATCTCTGGGTTATGTTTCGCCTCATGCCGATCCCGGTCCTTTTTGCTGGAGAACCCACCCCGCACGGCCTGCGGACACCCCTCGTACCGACAGAAGAGATACTTCCGGTGACGGTTGAAGTGTTTGCGGAGATCGCACCCGCGGCGGAACACGGCGGCGGAGGAGCACCCCGGGTACGCGCACCGCCAGGTGCCGTTGGGGTTTTGAATGCCGTACTGGGAGAGGTCCTTGGGGTCGCGGGTCGGGGAGTTGTCGTCGTATTCGGTGCTGGTTGCGCTAGTGGCAAGGGAGGCGGTGGAGGAGTCGAGGGTTGGGGTTGGGATTTGTTGGCTGTGGCTGTGGCCTTGGCTCTGGGGGGAGAGATGAGGCGGGTAGGCGAGGTCGAGGGAGCGGCCGCGGGCCGGGGAGGGTGGGGAGAGCCAGTGCGGGTGGGTGGAGTAGTAGGGTGTTGATGTCGATGATGATGGTGTTGGTCCTGCGGAGCGGCGCAGGGAGTTGGATGGGATACTGTCGAAGGGGTCGGAGGAGGAGGTGTAGGATGGGGCGTACGGGGACGATGCCTGGTTCCCAAAGAAAGGGTCTAGGTTTGTTGCTTGTTGGCCCTGGGGCGGTGCTTGGTCGAAGCCGTACGGGGTGAAGTCAGGCATGTCGGGTTGGAAGGCTGCTATGTCGGTGGGGGAGAAGGATGAAGATGGATAGAGGTTGGCTTGGGCTAGTGGGTTGGCAGCTCCGGGGGTACCTGACAATAAAAGTAATGTATTGTCCATGGTTGATGGCGCCATTGCGAAGGCGTCGGATTCCCTTGTCATCCTTGGGTATCTGGAGTGTCGCTGCTGTCATCCGGACACGGTTAGCTTGCTTACTTTACCCACCTGGGAGCTTGCGACTCCGACGGAGGAGAAAGTGATAGAAGGGGATTATCACGTACCCGTCGGTTCTCCGCCATGTTTGGAGATGTGAAGAGATAGCGATGTTGGTGTTGTTGTTGGTTGTTCCCATGAACTACCTGTGAAGACGTTGGGGGGATTGTCGCCAGCATCGAGATTTATATTCCTTCTGTGTATCCTGAAGTAGAAGCACCGTATTGTTGACCTGTCTTGTCTTGTCTGAGATATAATAATAACTAACCACCAAGGGACGGCTTGAGGCCATATATGTTGGATCTGGATTTCCAACTGCAGAACCCTGACGAGTGATGGGGTCTTGGATTAGGGTGAGATGAGATGTGGCTATGCAGAAAATGTCTCTGGCTGACAGCCAACAGGGAAGCTGAATGGATGTTATTCCCAAGATAAGTGTCTTGCTTTTCTTGTTAGCCAACGGGATTGAAGCTGTCGATGACTCCGAGGTCGTCCGAGGTCGGCATTGGTTGAAGAAGAACAGTATGTGATAGTCACTCTATCCACATCGGGCACCTGGTGTCATTGCGGGATGCTTTGAAAATGCATGCAATCCCGCTGTACCTCAGCTCTTCTGTCAATCATTGACGCTATCATACAAGCATCGGGTCCGGGCAGGACGAAAACCCACTGGGTAGCTGAGAGGCTAATGGAGGGGGCTTCCCAATGGGGTCAACGACGTAGGATTGCGTTGCGGAATGAGGCCCAGAAACGTACTAAGGCGATCATGGCATTGGCAGTGATGCGCGTGTGGTTTCTTTTCTTATTTGCTCCGCCCATTAAGATTACCGCGCTGGGGCCAATTTACGTTGCCTGAAGTTCGCTAGATCCCTGGTAGGGCTGAGGGACAAAGGCGCTACGGGATCCCCGACAGATGGGCAACCAGCCGCGTGCAGAGTTCAAGAGATACCTGGAACAAAAAGGTGGGAGCTAGAGAGCGAGAGGGGGGGGGGGAGGGGGGGGGAATATTGTGGTATAGTTTAATTCTGGTTGCCCTCCGGAAGTAGATCTCGTCGACCCCGAGAACATAGTCACTGCAGGTACCTTGGGACCTAGGGAATGGTCGACGAGTAGTTTCGATCTTGACCCGAAAAGGTAAAAACGCAGCGACGTGCATGCCAACTCGAGTTAGTCGCCCAGAGTTTTGGGACTTCTCAGAGACTCGGACCAAGGCAAGGAGAAGACGAGAGAGCCAGTCACACCGCGAGGGCCTCAGCCCCGAACCCACCGGGACCAACAGAATGTCCAACATGATAAAAATAAATAAGAATAAGAGTGACATGCCCCGTTCACCGATCAGAAAGGCGGAGAAACCACAGAGCAACTTGCGAGTTGACCCTTTAGGCCCCCAACGTGGCTGGCCATGGCTGAGGCGCCGATCCTGTCTTTACCGCCGCTTCGTGCGCTGTGATTCGTGCAGGAACCATGCAAGTGGGCAGAAGGGCGGGATTCCACGAGTGCCAGAAGTGCCAGGCATTCGTCACAATGAGTAACCTCGCAGCGTGCAACGGTCACGGAGAGCTTAAGCGAAAGCCCCAACTCGCCAGAGTGGCTGCAAAAGAGCGGTGTCGCAAAGAAGCCATGCTCGAGTCCTGCCCCCAATATCCAACCAGAAAAAAGAAACGTGAAGAAAGGTGAACCAAAACCAAGTCACATCAAATCATCCCCCCCCAGAAAAACGGATTTATCAGACCTGACTCACTCACTGCTCAGCCCAGATGGACGTCGCGCGTGTTTCACTCGGCCTCGGGGCCAATACTGGACCCCGACGCTCCTACTTGTTGCTCCCGCGCATTCCAACATGAAACCAACAGTCATCCCGACACCCCTACAATCACAAGCCTCCACCAAGCAAACGCTACACGAGAAGATTCCAAAAATAGCCATATCCTTATATTGATGAATAAATAGTTAAAAGAAATCGATCCATGACGCCAAGATCTGAATTCCGAGTTCTATGTACCTGCCCCTCCCCGCCCCCAGTCCATCAGAACGCGTGTCGCTTAAACACTTTCTGGTTCCTGGGCTTCCTGGGGATGAGACAATAACGGGCTGAGCACGTCCGGGTCCCTGGCTTTGTCTGTATCCTCAGGCGCATGCCGGTACAGAATGTAATGCTGCACGACAAAGATGAGGTCGAAGAGGATGGTGACATTTGACAAAAGGAGCTTGGCCGGATTGCCCACGATCCCACTCCAGTCATTTTGGAAGCTGGAGTCCAGCACCAACTGAATCAAAGATAAGATGCCACCTCCCAAGTCCAGAAGGATCTGGACAATGCTCCAGCCACGTGTAGATTTGCGTTTATAGTTGACCCACGCCTGCGGGACGTACTTGACAACAGTGATCACTAGTTTCACATAGGAAATCGTGTAAATCTGAGACAGGATGGTTCGCACGTTAGGGCCAACAGAAACCTTTGGGGAAAAGAAGATCACTGCAATTTCGATTGGTTACTTACGACGTCGATCCATGCCCACGCGGCGGGTTCATAGCCTTCATCCGGGCTCTTGGCTAAGACAATGCAGATGACGATTGCAACTGCTAGAATAGAACCCCAGAAGATCCCAGCAACTGGCTTACTCACTGTCTGGAAGCGAGAAACCTTGAATCCCCAGATTTGGGGCCAAAATTGCGAATACACGATCGAGCTTAGGACGACAGCGTGGATCGCAAAGGCAAGATCATTGAAGCGCACGGTCGGCTCTTCTGACAGAGGGTAACGAGCAGCATACTGACGGCGGATTACGGGGGAATAGAGAAATACTGAGGTGTAAATTGTATAGCAGATGAAGCCCAACACATTGATGGTAGGGAAATCAATGGCCAACCCCGTGGTTGCCCGTCGCCGGTAGTTGCTAATAGGCTGAGGATAGAACGACGCGGACCAGCAAAACGTACTGGGAGCAAACTACAGTCAGTAACTGAGAATCAACAGGGTAAAACACAATAGAGTGCTGAGCTTACTATATCCATCCTAAAAGGCTGTTATTTGAGGATGATCGACAGGTTAGCTCTGCCCACTGAAGAGGGGGAGCCCTCGTCGGAACCGCACACCACCTACCGGGAGAGCGCCCTCACAAAAGCTTCCAGTTGAGGGGACATCTTGATGAAGTGGAATAGGTCAACTTGATAGCGGAGGCATCATCCAGTTGGGGGCGAGAAGGGTGAAGGGGGTGCAGATACCCCCAGTAATCGCGTGATGAGCTGACTGTCTCTCGACGGTCGATAAGGTGTCGGCGTGACCTGCTCCCGATAAGATCGATAATGTGTACATAAACGGCAGGCGGTGGGCCACGGCAGGTGAATGATGAGTCAGCACCTGGTTGCTCCGGATATGCGCTGGCACGCTAAACCCGAAAAGGCATACTATTATTCCCAGCCTCCAGCATTGAGCTGGAAATCAGTGTGAATGGCAGGACTAATCTCTGTCCCCCGTCCTTGCAGCTTGCATCTCTCTGTTTCGTCTAATCTTCTCTGATCCTCCTTCTTCTTCAGCTTATTTTTCATCTTTTTGCGACAAAGGTTCTATTTGCTTCGGATTGGGTTGGGTCACCCCCTTCCTTGTCTACTTCGACTTGCTTTACATTCCTTCTGCTCGAGTGACTTGCCCAGCGCATTATAATTCCCCGCCGTGGCATGCTGACTGGAGCAGGTTGTTTTGTCTGTCGCTCGCTTTACCCACCGCCAGTCTCGATCGCATCCTAGGGCGCACGCATTCCTTGACTCTCAGAGCATTTCCGGCTTTCGACCTCTTTCTCCTCCACAATCATCCTCTGCTTTATCCACTGATAAACAGATCGGGTTTCAGTCTCCCTTCCTTATCAGCGCATGGTGCATTCTTCGAAGTGGGGGATCTCGATAGATCTCCTCGGATAGTATCGATTGTCGAGACCACCGTTAAAAAGATACGCTCGACTCGCTGAGGCAAGCTCGAGATAGAGATTAGCAACCATGTCGAGCAATTCAGGACTCACAGCTCCCGGGAGCAGTTCTTATACGTCCAATACACTGCATGTTGGAGATGGAACGTGGGACATGGACCGCGATACCTTCCTCTTGCCAAATCTGATGGGAGTAAATTTTGAGACTATGCAATATAATGGTGAGTGAATCTGCTAGCATCCGACGAGACTCAACCAATACTAACTGTTTCGCCCCTTGAATCAGGAATGGGAAATCGATTTCGAAATATGCCCGAATATCACACCTTGATCATTGTTCACGGCGTCATCGCAGCGATTGTCTTTCTGGGACTGGTTCCTTGTTCTGTGCTGCTCATTCGATACTACTCGCGCTGGAACCCATACTGGGCATTCAAGTTTCATGTGTGGTGCCAAGTGCTGACCCTCCTGCTGAGCACGGTGGTCTTTGTCCTTGGCTGGTTTGCTGTTGGCCCAAGTAGAAGCCTTACAAATCCTCACCATGGAATCGGTCTGGCAATCTATGTCATAATTATCTTCCAAGTCTTGTGGGGCTGGCTTGTCCATAAGATTGAAAGCAAGAAGAAGAGATTTCACGTTCCATTAAAACTGGTGGTAAGTTTTACTCCGACAAAACTTGGGATTTCGATGGCTAACGAGAAATCTAGATCCATCGATGGCTAGGGCGTGCTTTAGTGATTCTTGGGATTGTCCAAATTCCTTTAGGCCTGACCCTTTACGGTTCACCTAAATCACTATTCATCCTATTCGCAGTCGCTGCTTTCGGGCTATTTATACTCTTCTTCATACTCTCATATAAGTATGATTCGGATCGCATTCACCCAGGGAGTGACTACGATAGTCGATACAGCTACGTGTCACGACCTTCAGTTGATGAGCACCGGCACAGCAGCTTTGGCCGGATGGCTGCAGCTGGAGCCGCAGGTGTCGGTCTGGCTACCCTTTTTAGGCGTCGGAACAGGGATCACGGCGATGATGACTCCCAGACATCCTACATGGATGAGAAGTACTCCGACGAAGGTTCACGTCATGGTGGCTGGGGAAGCAAGTTCCTGAAGATTGGCGCTCTCGGTGGTGGTGCTCTACTCGCCAAGAAATTCTTCGACAGAAGACGTGATCGAGAGAGTGATGCCGAATCTGGGCGATATCGACCAGCGCAACGCCGAACCGACAGCATGACTGAGGAGAGCCTGAGTCGGCTGGAAGATGGCCGTCGACCTGAGCCAAGTCACCTCGCTCCTCTCTCCAACCGACCTCCGAGCAGGCCACCAAGTAGGCCACAGAGTCCAGGATCATCATACTATTACTCCTACCTCTCGCGCGAAGACGAAGGCCGATCCCATGGGGTGCGAAATGCACTGCTTGGAGCGGGCGCATTTGCTGCCTTCAAAAAGATGTTCTCGCGGCGCAAGGGGGATGATGAGCAGCGCCGAATTGACGAACTACGCCACCATGACCTAGAAAACGAAAAGATTGCTAGAGCAAACAGTAAGCGACGGTATACTGGGGATGGATTTTACCCACAACGCAAGAGACCAGCGTCCTATACTGCTACCGATGCCTCGACCGATTTAACCCGCCCTCCTCGTCGGCCCCAAGGAGACTCTGGTCTCTCCACGGCCCCTGTCGTCTCGGGCGCTGTCGATGGAGCCCCCTCTGAGCTTCCTCCTCCTGCTCCACTTTCCCATACTGAGCCAACCTCCAACTTGACCGTGACAGCACCAGCACCCGCTCCCTCTCCGCTAGCGCCGCCGGTTGACCCAGCAGCACTCGGCGTAGTCGTTGGAGTGGCAGCTGGGACAGTCGCGGGCAGTACCTCTACGCGTCGTCGTCACCGCAGCACTAGCCGTCATCGAGACGACCATGTCGAGTCCCCTCCTGTATCCATCAAAATGAAGGTCCAGGGGGACAATGTTACCCTCCGACGACTAACCGATCAGGAGGCCGCGGCCAGTCGTGAAAGACGCAGGGATAGGCGAGGCTCCCGCCGTCGCAATGGAAGCGTGAGCTCCCTCTCCGGAAACGAGGGCAGCTATGACCGATGGCGTCGCGTTGAGGAACTAGAGCGCCAACAGCAAGAGCAGATGCAACGCGAACAAGAAGCTGCCATGGCAGCCTCTGCAGCCGCACCATCCACCATTGGCCCTCCTGCTCCTCCTCCTCCTCCTCCTCCTCTCGCACCAGGACCAGCCGCCTCAGGCAGCATCCCCCAAGCCTCATCCTTTATACCACCCTCAAGCGTCAGCCATTTACCGCCCCCACATGTACCCTCTACCCTGCCGTATGGAGCGGGAAGTATCACATCCCCTGGTACCTACACTGGAACAGAGGCTAGTGAGTACGCAAGCAACCGAAGACGAAGACGCGCGGAAAGAGCTCGAGCGCGACAAGAAAGACAACAGAATGTCGAATTCACTTGATAAGTGAACAACACACCAAGAAACAAACAAAAAAAGAAGAAAAAAAACAAGCAAAATCTCTCTCGAGCTACTCTCCCCCATTATCTGTATAGAAATATTTATTCCTTGTGTGGAATGTTTTGCTTTCTACGATTTTCTTTGACTCATGTTTGATTCCCCCAATTTCCTTCTTCCCTTGTCCCTGAAAATACTCAATGATCTTCTCAAATAATGATGCAAGCGTTTCTTTCTTGTCACTTTTTTTTTCTCTTCTGTCTATCTTCTCTGTTTTGATGTCCCTTTCCTAAGGGTTATGGATTTGAATGATGGCTGGTCTTCCTTGCAATTAATTGTCTTGTCTGGGCAAGAATGGAGAATCATGACTGAACATGTATGCTATGCGATGAATTGGAAACTGAATTATGCTTTGGTGCCATATGAGATGAGAAACAGCCTTTCAGGCCTCTCTGCTCTAAAGCCGGTCTTTTCTGATATTTTTTCTTCTTTAATATACCTACCTTACCTACCTATCCACCTCCGCGCTTCTCCCCAAATTATCTGCTTGCCGAGTCTTGCTTGAGTTTGATTGCTTCTCTCTGACCTTGTGGATGACGCTTCATGTTTTACATTACTTGTTATGGTGTTCGAGCCGTGTGTTTCCTTTGGATGGATAATTTACCTACCAATTTATGTACTTAGCTACACTTCGAATAATGCCATGGATTGAATTAATCCTATAAGCATACTCTGTCATCCTAGTCTTTGTGTATAATACAGTGAACCCTAGTCTCAGTGAGTTGCGCAGTCTCCCTTTTCTAGAACTAGACAAAATACCAGTCTCAAATAATACCGAGCTATCTCAAAATCTTTGGAGTTCGGTAGCCGCTTCGATGTTGAGAATATCCAATATCCACAGGGTAGTAATCATGGCAACAGCCTGCATGATCCTCAGCACCATCCCTGTAGCTTTGAAAGAAGAACAAAGTCGTATAGCTGCGCCGAGTATTTCTACAACATGCATGAAAAATGCTGGAAGGGTAATATTCGCTCGGAATACGTATGAAATTTCAGGACTTAGGTTGATCAGATCGGGTTCTTCACAGCCATCCAGGCTCTCTATAACCCGCACATTGGATGACCGTTCCACCCCGAAATAAAGGCTCATTGTCCATTTGTAGGGTAGAGGCTGATGCGAAGAATTTTCTGGTCGTAGATTTCGATTGAAAACAATAGATTTTAGACGCCTCGAGGAAGGAAATATCCGCCCGACTTTCGACGCACCATTCTTGAGCATGTTGGCTATCGGAGCTTCCCTAGAACTAGCTGGTGGGTGGGGGGCTTGAACATGTAGGCCAATATTATTCCAATTCAAGGTTCCCACCACACCTCGACGAAGAGGTAATTTGTCGACCGTGGGGATAGGGGCCGGGAATGGCATACCCTGGTCGCTCAGCGGTATCCGTGGAGACCCCGAGCTTCGGCATGGTAGAGGACGTGGAAGGTAGCGCCACGGGACAATGTTTCTATTTCTTTGTAGCATCCTAGACTGTTTCATGGTGGGACTTTCTGGCTTTGGTTCATTAACGATTTGATCGATAAGTTGAGTACGGACCCTCCTAGACTGGGAGGGCAAAGGACAATAGTCATCTGCAAGGAGATCTTTGCTTTCCCATTTATCAGGGGATCTTATCATTTCGGAAGAGTGAATGTTTTCCTGCGTACGGGTGAAGCAAGCCTTTATATCAGAAAGGTGAGGAGGTTTCGGCGGTCGTGGTGGTCTCCATGCTCTCTGAGTGCTGCAAGTGGGATATATGTTGTCTAGAATCGATATGGTGGGCAGGCGATTCGATGAGCGGCTATCGGAGCTCAGTAGTGGCTCATCATGATCTCCGTTGGTCTTGGGCGATCCGATTTCAGATATACAGCCACTTTTGGATGCCGGTGTATTATTGGGATTTGCGGGGGCTTCAACGTGATTGACAAACGGATCTTCATCAAATATTCCTTCTGAGGAGAGCTCAGAAGCTGATGGCTGGGCGGAGAACGTGCTATTGAGGTGGCCAATCCTGCGAAGCTTCCGTATACCATCAAGTTCGGAGGAATTGGAGAGAGCCAAGCTACAACCTCCAGATCCAGACAATTTGGGTTTCTTACGACACGACCAAAACCCGTCGAGCAGGTCGCCTGCAGGAATGTCCTTTTCTGAAGGCTTTAGATCGGTTGAGAAACAAATCGATCGTTTCCCACGCGTCTCAGATGCCATGATCAATGCACAGTGGGTCCCTTATTTTCTGGAATCAGCAGGGCACTTTGCGAATGCACACGCAGGTACCTAGAGAGAAATCAATAGAACACTAACGGGAAGTAATAGCAAAGGGGGAGGATGGCAACAAAAGCTTGACCACTGTCCTGCGTGGAAGATCAACCGGGTAGGAGCAAACCAGAGCAATACCCCAGGAAAGAACCCCGAGTACGTCATCAGGCTCTTTAATAAAAAAAATCCCCAGGCACCATTATGTTATGCGAATGGCCATTGCACATAGAATGTAGAGGGCGTTAAAAGAATTGATATAATTCTACAAGTTCAGGGTTGAAAAGACGAGTGGTTATATACATCAGGTATCTATTTCAGAACAGCCTGCAGAGTCTCCAACACCTATTTATCTCGTTAGTTCATGAGTCCCGATCGTGGTTCGTATTAGGAAAACTTGTCACACATACCTCCAGCTCAATCTTAGCCTCAGCAATGTCCTGCTCGCTGCCGCTGCCGCTGGCAATCTTCTGGGCCTCAGCGATCTGAGCCTTGACGTTCTAGAGGAGAAATATCGTTAGCCTGTTCTAGCGGATGAAGGGCTAACCTCAGGTCACTCACGTCGATGCTGAAATCCTCAAGGGGGAAACCCTCAACGGCGTTGATGCTCAGCTGAGAGTCAGGCTGGACAACAGCAAATCCACCGGACACTGCCACAAATCAATTGATTAGCACTAGCACTTCCTTCTGTAGTTTCTCGTGTATCCGCCGATTCAACCATGTTCGAGACCGGCGCAATGTTTTTACCGGGGGTGGGACGTACGGAAGAACTTCTTGTTGGCACCGCCCTCCTCAACAATCTCAACAAGACCGGGCTTGAGCTGTTCGATGGAGGGGACGTGGTTGGCGAGAACACCCATCTCTCCGGATTCGGCGGGGATGTTGACCTGGACACTGGATGTAAAGGTTTGTCAGTAACGGTACGCCAATGCGTTCATCGGGCGCGAAACGATTCGCGGGCCTAGGACGGAGGCGGGAAAGCGACATACACGCCAGTGGAGCGGAAGATGGTCTATCCATAAAGTCATTTGTCAGTCTCAAAAGGCCTATGAAGCTATAAGAGGAGGTTCACCGAGGGCCGGAGTCGTACCTGGTGAGGAAGGGTCAAGGAAAGTTTGATCTTGTCAGACACGGCCTCAGCGTAACCCCGGCGCTGGACAGGGACGCGAAGGGCAGAGGGACGAGCCCTGAGAGCAGAGCGAGCGAAACGAAGGGAGCTCATTGTGCAATGGGACGGGATGCAAAGGGTGGTGATGGTCTATCTCCCACTTTGAACCTGAAGTTGCGAGTTGCAAAGGTCGACGACCGGATGCCGGTTGTTCCCTAGCGGCCTTTTCCGCTCACGTGATTACGCGGCAGAACAAACAACTTCTCGCAAGCCTCAAGGGAAAAAGAGCGCTCAGTGCCTCCTAATTTAATCAAAGTAATGATCTATCTTCTTAAGAATGCTGGTTTATCTTGTCCGGTAATCTTCAGTTATGCCTTGTATGGGACCCTTATTTCCTTAACACTTCCTGGTTGCTTCCTCTCCAGCACCCGGCCCTTCCCCATTCCCGACATATGAGTTCGGGGTCATATGGAAGGTCGGGTTAATGCAAATTCCATTAGACGCCCAGGAAACTACCTGCTCCGTACCGAGGAACCGATCCTAATCCCATTCATACATAACGTGAATCCATGATCCAATTTTGGATTATCCATGACCATATCCTATTGAATCACGTGATAGAATTGTGTCTTAGTCATCTAGGTAAAGTCACATGATCACCATTTGAAGAGAAGGCTTTGAGGGTCAGGGTTGTTGCCGGAACCCCTTTCATACATATCTAATTCATATAGAATAAATGAAATAGAAGTTGATTCAGAGCTCAGTCGAGCACATTTTAGATAAATCACAGTCCACGTAGGAGGAGGAGCTCTGGTGTTGGTTGAGTTGGCAGGTAACGCTAGCCATGCTAGGTAAGCGAAATCCCACACAAATCGAAACTGCCGCTGAGCCCTAGCCGAACTTGCCTTTGGGGCCTGACCTTTCCACTCAGTTGCTGGATAACCTCACTCGCCAACTCACCGTCAACCATCTTCCAGTTGCGACAAATCCGTCAAGATGGCCAGTATGTTGCTCTCCCTGAAATTTCCTACGGCTCTATTTTCTTCATCCCGGATCAAAAGCTCCCACCCGGTTCCCCCGGGCCGCATAACATTCAGGTTCAAAAAAACTAATATTATTTGTCCTCTCTAGAGTCCAAGAACGCCTCCCAGCACCACCGAAGCCAGAAGGCTCACCGTAACGGGTGCGTACGAATCGATTTTCTATCCACATTCTAAGCCCTTCTTTTCCCAGGAGGAAGATGATGCAATGTTCGGTGTTGGTCGATATTTGAGGGAGGAAAACTCGTGGATATCGCGCCATCCCCGGCTTGTTACATTTTCGCCCGGCTCGCAATGATCAATTCTGGCAGAAGGCAGAAAGGAATTTGGCTGACTTCCTTATCCAAACAAACAGTATCAAGAAGCCCAAGACTCACCGTTACCCCTCCCTCAAGGGTGTTGACCCCAAGTTCCGTCGCAACCACCGTCACGCTCTGCACGGTACCGCCAAGGCTCTGGTACGTTGGAATCCCCCAAAGCCTCGCGGATTTTGATACACAAAATCGAAAAATGGAGAGTCCAGTTTGCTAATACCTTCCACAGAAGGAGCGCAAGGAGGGCAAGCGCGAGATCGCATAAATTCATTTTAATATAGAACCCCCCCAAAAAGAAATGAAAGCGATTTGAGCTGGTGATTTTCTACAACGTGCAATGACCCAAAGAACACATCATGTGCAATGACCGCCTCGGCTCTGCATGATGATTATGGAATACAATTAAAATGCAAATTCCATTTGACGACGCCCCTGCTTTGTCCTTTGTCTCCCGTTATCATACTCCCACATCGTGGCAGACGATCGATCCTCCCTTGATACCCTCCCCGTGTAGTCGACCCCAGGCATATGTGTGTACAGCTGCGTGCTTTTTTTTCCATGCGCGATTGCTGAAGGATTATTATAACGTGCCGAGAGAAGACCCCATGCCCTCCAATTACCAAACACCCTCTCCCTGTTTTCTCTGTGGCGAGGGGGTGCATGGACGGAAGGCTACATCCGTAGTTTAGGATTGTAGGGCGATAGTTCCAATCCATACACGATTTTTATTTGCATTTCTGTCATATTTCACTGCTTCAAGTACTTCCGTGCACGACTTGAGAATCTCTTGGGTCAATCTATACCCAATCTCAATCAGTTGAACAGATTGTCCATACCCCCAATGACGTATCAACCGCATAGAGATACCAAACTTAAATGTTTTCAAGTCTCAAAATTCTCTCCCAAGTCGAGATGCCTCAGGGCTGGGTGCCGGAACCTAGCAAGACCTTGTCCAAGGTAATTTTCTATCAATATTACGATTTCTTCAAACTGCCCTACCCAACGACGTATATACCACTCATTGTCCCCATTTGCCTTTCATCTCAAGTCTTATTCCCAGCTTACCCCCAGACCAATGTGTGCTTCGGAGTTCTCACGCGTCCAAGCATATCCACAAAGGCCACAGCCTTTGAGAAATATCACAGCCTTCTTATAAGCTGCATACTCTCCGTTGTAGAAATAATGATTTGCTTCCTTTTCGTCTCTCGATCGAAGAACATTTAATTTCTCGAAACCTTGCGTATTCCCATATTTTTGGGAGGAGGAGAGGCGCGAATCTATGAGGCTAGATTTAACAGTGGCCAGGGAATGTTGGAGGGCGTATTTCCACTTCGCTTCGCCTTTTCTTCAAACAATGGATGGAAAATATCTTTCATTATTATGAATGCGGAAGAACTTTCTCAAGCCAGAGGATGGATCTGAGTCCGTTACTCATGCCCAGCAGGAAGAGTCTGGGGTTCGATCGAGGCAATACGTCTATGCCAACTCGAATTGCAAATCTATTGAGAGTTCAGGGAATTAAGGGGAAGTTTCCTGATGCGACAATAATCAGCTCATCACTCTTCACAATAGTCTCAAAGTAGAGAGAGAAGCCGCAATCGCTCTCACGATGACCAACCAGGAGCCCAGTCTATTCAGCATCCGCTGCATAAAAACCAGCATCACAAGTATCCCAAGTATAGGAGAATAATTCTCGTACCACAGGTAGTTTCGACGTGTTCAATTCCTTACAGAGCGAGTCTGGTAAACAGGAAAACACCAAAGCTTTTTCGGAAGCCCAAGCACTCCAGAGATCCAGGTGCACAAACACACGGGGCACAAGGGAAACCAAGAAGGGAATACTAGGTACCACAACAGCTAAATTCAGGATTGCATACCATAGTTTCACAAATAGGACTACTCTACTCCGTACGTATCCAGTCTTTCGGGCTTCTCGAAAGGAGGACACCGAAGGGTAGGGTGGTACATCCAAGGCTGCTGTGCGTGGGTGATTTGCATCGCCTCGTCGCTCCCAAGTCAAGTGATAATAATTATTTCACACCGTCATTGACAGATCGTAATTGCAACCGAAGGGGGAAAAAAAAAGGGGGGGGGGTCTTTGGACGAGGCCAACTCTTGCATGAACCAGCGTCGAGAGCTAGGTACGAAGGAATCCACGGTGCAGGATGCCAAACGAAAGGATGGGTTCAGCGGTGATGCTCGGTGCAAATGCAATATCAAAAATGACGGTTATGCATATGTATAACTTCGCACATGGTATCCTCCTATCCATGCACAGTCTATTAGTGCGATTTCAGTCGCAGGTTCTAAAAATTGGAAAAAAAATATGTATAGTTGGCCGACAGAGATTGATTCCAGTGTTCTTGGTGTTTACGATGTCTCCTGAGACGGATTCACTCAGCAATAATCCTGGTGAAGTATCTAAAACCCGATCGGGCTATGCAGGAAAACGAGCCAGATCCCCGAGAAAGGGAGAGAGATGGAGGGAGGGAAAGTAAAGGTACAAACAACAGACTCGACCTCTGCCAAGTCCTCATGTTCCATGAGGAGCAGCTCGACCGAATCTGTAGAATGATGATTGATAACCATGGGTAGGACAAGCCAGGCTATATCAAGGTATTGCTGAAAGGGGAGAGGTTCAAAAATTTGAATACTGTATTTTTTTTGGCTAGTGCAGTTCAAAACATCGTATGCAAAGGTAGCAAAAGTCGAGGGTCGTACAATTTCTTTCTCGTTGTGGCATCGCTCGAATCTCATGCATTTCGCGCTTCTGTCAAGCAACAATCTCTACCTTTAATCTCATTTCCATCTCATTCTCCATTCCCTATCACGCGCCGCGTCTCAGGTAGCTAAAGGAGAACAAAGAGTAGTGTGTAGCATCTAGATGTGCAGATGCATCAGCACGACTGCAACCGAATGAATGCCGATGGATCTTGCGCTGTTTGTTCAGGACGATTCCCCCGAAAACTTCATAAGTACCGGGGAAGAGGTCAAAGGATTCCTCGCCAATCGTTCATCCTGACCTCACCTACACACGGCAGGAGAGACCCCTGTAGTGGACTTGTCAGCTGCAATCGAGTAGCACCATGCCACTGCGCTGGTCTGCTCAACGTTGGACATGAGGATCAGGTAAACCTTGTTTATCCATAAGATAGGGCGGCGACTGGCCAGGAGTCGCTCGCAATGGGAGAGCCCTGAGCGCCGGCGTCAGGAAGCAACGACAAATGACATTCATGAGATTTGGGGGGGAGCTTCCTCCTTTGTCGTGGTTGCATGTACCCAAGGCTGTGAGAGAGGGTCGTGGAAAAAGCAATATCTGATGAATGGAGAGGAATGCCACCTGGCAGCACCGCAGAATTGCTGTGTTTCACTTCTGCCATTGAGAGATCTCTGTCGAAAAATAACAAGAAGCTTTCTTTTGTTGTTGTTCTCCTTCCGGGTTCAACATAGCATGACGTTCTTGGTTTATTGGGACTAAGGGGGGTGACATGCATTAGTCGACAGCGACACAATGCCTCTTTGACAGCGCCACCCTCAAGGAAAAGACTACCGACGTCGAAAATGACCTCGAAAGCAGTGGAGGCGAGTGTGGTGAGTGGAGCAAAAGCAGGGATGTATTTGAATTTCCACTGGGCTTGACCTGGATAGCGGCCACCTCCATGACCAGAGGATTCAGGGGCCGATGGCAAGACCCCGAGATTAAATTAAATAATAATGAAAAAAGGGCTTAGCTGAGTGACAAGTGGTCAGGGGAACTCATTATTTTGGATGGTCAGCTTTTGACAGAGGGAGGCTTGAAATTCTCCCTTTTTTTCATGAGCTGAAGTCAGGGTCGCTTAGCGAATCATTGGAGCAGAACCGAGTCATGTACCTCCAGAACACGATAGCAGTATGCGCGGCAAAACACCAATGGCTGAGCAAGACAGGCAATCAGGTCTCGAAACTGTGTTCCTTTGAATCGCATTCAGCTCACGAAGGCGCTGGATAGATAGGCATGAGCTGCCTGTCAAAAACCGTTGCTGCCAGACTGGGGCAAAGGAACCATGGACGGGAGGGAAACGTCACTCTCCGAGATAATGATGGACGGCGTTCGCCGCATATTTTGCCCTGGGCATATCAACTCCCTCCATACATAGTACATACATCCCTCCGTACATGCTTCATACGTCGAGTAAAATAAGGTAAAACATTCCTTTGAAATGCTCTTTTATCAGTATCCACAGAGAATGCAGCAGCACCTCACGATACCATACTGTAATCCGCACAACGGCTCGTATCTGACAAACCCACGTGGTTTCGTCAAGAACCGCTTCGGCCTGGGTGGTTTGTGCTTTGGCCGTCCCAGCCAGCGCTAGCGTGGGCGGCAACTGCAAGAGCGTCCTCACTGGAAGTCACGCACAACCGGCGCTTTATTCGTACTGTACGTGATAGACTGGTATTTGAGAAGACACAGAGATACGGATTAGGAGGGGGAGTAGGAGTAGGAGTACGTACGTATCTCTCAAGTCACAACTGCACGTAAAAAAGGGTCAAATTAACTTCTGTTCTTCCGACTTGTATGGGAAAGTACAGTAAAATGACGACTCCACCCAAATGACAAATACTTCCCCGGCGACGGTTTCTCACCAAAAAAAGGGGATGTTACTCCGTAGTTAACCGTGGGGGAGCAACTTGGACAAGTTCCTTTTAGGACTAGTACTACAAATTACTTCAAAGTCCAGCGATTCATGTTGGATGGGTAAATAGGTTCGAATCGGTTGCCAAATGGAGTAAGAATTCTTGTATGGAAAACCTGCGATCAAAAACTATAATTTTGTAATGTCTTAGAAGGGTCAGATTTAACCGTTATTCCAGGTGTGACTCGCATCCCAAGGGTTTTTACTCTATATGGAGTACTCCGTACTTTCAGATGAATCTTGTTTCTTACCTCAAGAAACGGACACCATAATATGATTACTTTCATAGCATATAATAGTATAACAATATGATATACAAGTATAATTGCATAAGGGTATAGGTACCTAATTAACAACACCCCCTGAATGATGCCGCCCCTGCACTCTGGATCCCGACGTACCTTGCGAAGTGCATTCCCACGGAACTCCCCAGGTACAGAACCGACAGTACTTTGAGTACGGTTCCTTGTCTTAGACAGTACCATACAGTACTGTCAGGTCAATACAGTATGGTACACCAGCCATGTCCCAGTTGCTTACCGCCGATCACGGGCGGACCGGCAAGGCGGGTACCCTAAGCCTAAATAAGTTTAGTTGATCATAGGCCACCCCGAGATCGTCCGAGGGCCAATCACTTGACCAGGGGAGGTCTGATCTCCAAGCGTTGGGTGTCAGACCTTTTGACTTGCTGGAGTTGCAAGAGCCGGTTTTGCGCTAAAGCACCCACCAAGGGTCCACCTTGTTCAGAGGGGTGGGGAAGAGGGGGCGGAAACGAAATTTACGGAGTCTTGACGGAATATTTTACCGAGTACGAAGTGTTCAAAAAAGAGGTGCATTGTGCATACAGCATACAGCACAGAGTATCCTTCCTCTCTTTGTCTCATCCCAGCACGTCGTCACTGGGAGGTTTGTCGAGTCCTTCAGGCTTGAGATACGTTATGAAAAATCTATATATGCATGGTGTGTCAGGGAATCTTCAGTCTCCTTGTAGTGTTCCAGCTTGTCTGCAGAGAAAAAAAAATAATAGTGACCTTCCTGAGGAGGCTGTCTGCGAGGGAGGAGCTGGGCCCTTGTCTCGTCAAGAATCCTTCGTGGCGGGAACAAATGAGAGGGCCCGGAAATGCTGGCCCAAGCACGTTTCCCACTATGCTAGATAGGGTATATGCAAAGAGCGCCACATTCTCTATTGATTTATACTGATGGAGTGACAGCCCCAGTAGTGCGCGTTTATCCAGAAATTGATTGAGCTTTGAGATAGCCTTGAGGAAACGACTATCTCGATTTGAGGTCAGTCCCAATATTTAGAATATTCGATACGTTTCCCGTCTCGGCTGCCCCCGGTTCCATGATTCGAGAGTGAAGCCGACCGAACAGTAAAGATTCGTTCGTGGTGAACGAAAATGGAAAAAGGCAAAAGAGATCTAACCATGACCCCACCGGCCTCATCCATGGGTCATGCCGGGGTAGCTTAAGTTATCGGCATGTACTGGATACTTTGATATCCGACGGTTTTCCGAGTCGAACCGATCTCGATTTTCAAGTCTTTTCATAATTTAGATGTCAATCACCTCAATCAAGTTAGTATGTATGTACCCTGTAAAGAGACATAGCCTTGTGTTGCTCATCTTCGGCGCCAAAGTGCTCCGTGTTTTCCGTATGTAGATATCACGCATAAAAAAACATACCCGAACCGCGCAGGCTAACAAAGCATATGCCTCAAGTATGCACGTACAATCACTTCCCCAAGTACCTTGAGCTTCGTCATGAGTTTATATCCCTAGATTGATATTATTAGGGAAGTAAGAGGCAAGAATAGCAAATCCTATTTATAGAATTTCCCCTCATCGTATGTGCCGAAAAGATTATTACCTCTTTTTAGGCCAACAACACCAGTCGAGTCACTTACGCAAACGTTTCGGGTTCGCCTCGTCGGCTACCGCAGATTTAAGTCGATTTGCCGCGAGCAAGGACCAGAAAATGACCATTGCTTCCCCGAATTTTCATTCGGTGTTTACCTCGAGACTCCATGGTAAGGACATGGATGTTGGCTCGTTAAGCGGTAAAAGAAAAGCCAGCGGGTGAGGTGAGCTTTTTCCCAAAAGGGAATTGCTAGCTGTTTCTCGTTCAAAAAAAAATGTGAATAATAATAAGAATTTGGACACTAATAATCCATCAACTAAATATATCTCGACTTAATCAATTCTGGCGGCGCATGTCACTGAGAAGAGAAAGGGAGTTCATCAATCTGTAACGGGCTACTCCGTGTTCTGGTTTGATTGGGACAAGTTTGGTGGGGAAGGCGTGCCGTTGTCGATATTACTTGACTCTCTGACAGGAGGGCGTGGAGGGATCTAGCCTCTTTTTTCTGCCTGAATTGTATTTGAATAATTGCATTTGTCGAGTACCTTTAAGGATTCTCTTCTATCCGAGATAAAGTACGATATCTCGGTTCCTAATGAGGACCATAGAGAGAGAAAGAGAGAGAAGACCCGACTGGGTATATCCCTGATTGAGCTGCGCCATGATCGAAACTAACATCAGCGTCACAAAAAAAGAGTGGAGCCCTAAGCGCAAAGTTGAAGGGCCGAGCAACGGCTATGATTCTTATCGTGGAATCGTTAACCTTGGATCGGGGCGCTAGTCTCGCAGAATTCCAAATCAGACGAGAAGAAGGCTAGAAAAAGAAAAGAAAGAGATCGGCGGTTGGTTTTATGCGATGGTAATCCGTCTAGCGGGCTGGATGAGCTACTGTTAGTACTTCGTATGGGGGGTTGGTTTCATTAAATCAAGATCTTCATGCTGACGATATCCCAGATACTTGGGGAAAATAGTTACTTTCAAATCCTCAAATGACGAGCTTTGTGCCAATTTTCTGAGGATCAGCCCCATCCAAATGGGAAAAAAAAAAAAAAAAGGGGGGGGGGGAAACCGTTTAATTCATTCCGGAACACCCATTGCTCGAACCATGGTTGAGGCAGTGAGTATGTTTGTTGTAAAAGGGGAGGGGGATTCCCGAACAGTTTTCAGTCAATCTCGATATCTACCAGATTTCAATGGCAGACGGGAGCCCGTGTTATTCTGATTTGGGGTTGATCTCCATAGTCGTAGAATCCTCCTAGGTTATCCCTCGGGCGAGATATTGATTCTCCATCTTTGTGTAACTTAAGCATCCCATCTCACGGATATTATTTTTCGATAGATCTCATCAGGACTTACTCATAGATTCAACTCTGACAAGGTATTTCCCTCGAGACAAAGATGATTTGAATTTATTCCCTGGTCCATTGTCAAAGACACTCATTTTCGATAAATAATGAAGATAAACAAGCAGATCCAGGGCAATCTCGGATATCCCCCCCAGGAACCATGGATCAATTCGTCACAGTTGTCGTAGAAAATTCGATCTGGGAACGAAAAAACGGTTCCTAATCTCTTACCTTACCCAGAGATATGACGTCGGCTTGCTTCATCCTCCATTTCAGGTCTTTGAATAGATACAGGAAAGCCCTGCTCCCTCCCAATTCTCGTCGTTTTTGTCTTCCAGTCTCGGTCCGTAGCGAGATTCGGAGGACGGAGTCCACCGCTCAAGTTGAGGAGATCTTGAGCAGCGATGGGGCATTGGTTGGGTCCTTCGGCTAGGAAGTAGGAACTCATTTCTTAGTTCACTAACTAATACCCTGAACCTAGGCCCGTGCTCTGATCAAGGTCTTAGTTCTCCATCGGTTTATCCGCCCCAACCTAAACCAAAACTCCAATTAGGCCTCACGCTGCTCGGCAAATGGTAGTCTAAATAACTTATCAGGTACCTCGTACTTTAGTAACAGTTCGTCTAGACCGGGACTAGTGCACTGCCGACGGAAGAGAGAAGAGGGGGATTCACGTCATAAACGCTGTGGCGAGTCAGGCAGGAGAAAAGAACCATCAATCAGATGAGACCATCAGGGAAGGATGAGGATACACTACGACCTAAGTACCTAGGTCGAGAATAATATGGAGGCAGGATATTGGTTCTTTCTGTTGACTCGATCCAAAGTGGCACATGAATTGTGGCGGAAAAGTTTGCGCTTCTGGTTTTTTCTTTTTTGGGGGACCCTCTTTTTGATTTTTTGGGTATTTTCTTTTTCCTTCTTCTCGCAGTAGTCGCTCCTCTCACACTCGCACACCTGGCTGGACTTTGATCCCAGACAGGATCCTATATCCCGTATCCTGTATGAATACTGGAACTTGACAGGTGGACAGTAGTAGGCAAATGATGATGCTAATTTGAACGGCGCCTGTGGATATCAACCAATCCAACTTTACGCAGGACAAGGCTTCGGTTTACTGGCCAGGTAAGCCAAGAGAGGTTTTGGAGATGGAGCGGATCCTTCTTCAGACCGTTAGCGAGCTCTGAAAATGAAATATGGATACAGTTCGGATCGGATGCCGTGTGAGCGTGAACCGGGTGTGTGTGTGTGTGTGTGTGTGTGTGTGTGTGTGTGGAGAAGATGATGACGAGGATGAAGAAGAAGGAGAAGAAGAAAAGCAGAGCCGAAGCCTAGCAATTGGATCACCACGACTAGAGCAAGGTTCCTCTTCCAAGTCAGCCAAGTCATCAGGGTTCAGAAGTTTTGTTCCCTCTTTCTTTTCTCGGCAAGAAAGTTCAGGTATCAAGTTTTTTTCCTTTTCTTTTTTTTGGTAACTCTCCCTCCCCACCATCCATCGAAGGTTCATGGGAATCATATGAAGAGGGGAATTGAAATTACTATTCTCTAATTTCCCCCCTCCCTCTTGCGCTCTCCAAGTTCAACATAGCGAGGTAGATGGTCTAGTTAGTCCTGCTGCATGAACCATCCCTCCTTTCCCATCGAAAAGGTAACCATGATAAGGGATTGGTCGCATATAGAACGACGCTTGTTGGTTTGATTGAAAATCGACCTATCGATCCCAACTTCTCAAGACAGCGATGCATTCATGCATGTGAGCACTAGATACCTGATCACACCATGCCTTTTTTTTTCCTTTTTTTTTTTACAGCTTTCCTCTTTTTTGCCTCCTTGGCGTGTTGTCTAATTAAGTACCTACCGTAAGTATTTTTTTCTCGTAGCCATGGATGGTTAAAGGTACCTCTACCCTGTTAGGAAGCAGAGGTATAGTGGCGGTCTCCACCCCCCTTGCGCTGTCCCTGTTTTGCCTCCCGTTGGAAAAGACATGGGTGACTGACAGCCAGCCACCGCAGACAAGAACTAGAACTAGATAGAACTGCTCGTATATGCAAAAGGGATTTGTGCGACAATGACTATTCCGACGGCTGTCCAGGCTGCATGTGGTCTCTCCTCGAAGCAGGGCAGTACGTGGTGGTGGCATTCAATCGGGGTTATAATACAGTGCACACTGCTTTCCCTCCCACTGCTGGAATTACACACACAGAAGAGAGCATTATTATTATTCAAATTGTCATTATTTGATTAAGTCTCGTTTTGATTTCCTCCTTTCGTTGGGATGAAATAACAAGTAACCTCACACACACTCTCTCTCTCTCAACAATCACCGGGGTATTATTAAGTCCAATCAGAAACGGTATCATCCGCAATAGCCAAAGAAATTAAAGAGAAAAGAGAAAATGAAAACCAACATATACATGTAAATCCAGGGCTTTCGCAAAGTAAAATCATCCCATCACTCCTGGGTCTCTTTTCTATAATCCGAACAAGAAGACTCACACGCTCCGGATCAATCATCAGATAAACTATAAACCGGGAAACCACCATGGACGCTTTTTGTGCCAACAAGAGTAGCAGGTTCAACCCAAAGAAAATTATCAGCTGGCCACGCGACCCGCCGCGGAAATATACACAACATAGATATACAAAGGAAATAAAAAAAAATAAAAAAAAAAAAAAAAAAGGTAAAGAGAGACAATGGGTCGGACCAAGATCATGTACACAAGACGCTCCCAGAACATCATATATAGAAAGATAACATGAAAGGGGAATAGAGAGGAAAACAAGTCGTTCGATCATTCCGTGAAGTGGGGCCATGATTAATTGAGTAAATTATTAAGACCCATGCGCGAATCACGGGAAGGTTCGATCCTCAAGGGCTCTGCTCGAATATCTTCTCGAGAAGAAAGCCAGTAGGGTTGAGGATCGGGGACCCAACGGGGCTTTGCGGATAGATCTGAAAAGGGTTCCAGGGTCCTGGAAAAGTAGAGGTCTTCAGATATTGAGAAAGTAGGAGTCTGTTTGTGGAATTCCCCATGCTGCTGGCGTGTATCCACTGGGAGGGGTAGAAGCTGTGGTGAAGCGACAGTCCTGGGGGAAGCGGAAGAAACGGAGTTATGGTCGGAAACCATTGAAGGTGGTTCAAGCGAAGGAGCAGTCGAGGCCTCTGAGTAAGCCGGGGACGTCAAGGGGGCTTCCACGGGGCGGTTGAGAGCAGGCAGAGTGAATATGGGGCTGAGCTGTCGGGGGTATTCAATCGAAGCCGTTGAACAGGACTCCCGTCGAGACGAAGGAGATTTGGTCCATGAGGTGAGAGGCCTTTCGTGGGAGATAGAGGAGAATCGAGAACGGATTGTCGGGCTGCTCAAAGACACGGAGGCGCGCGCATATGGGGCTTCGATACGACCACTCAGCGTTCGCGATTGGGCGGAGTGAGGAGAGTTCGAGGTGGGCAGGCCCCTTCTCTTTCGGTTCATGCTACCATTCCACCAGTTCTTGACCGCGTTGTCGCTGCGGTTACCCAACCGCCGTGCGATCTCCGCCCAACGCTTGCCCATTTCACCCACCATCCGCTCAATCATCAGGCCCTCCTCCGCGGAGATGGGCTCCCGGTTCAAGGATGGTTTGAGGTTTTGGTGAAAGCGCTCCCGGCATTGCTTGGGTGATCGGTAGTGCATGTGCTGAGAGATTCGAACCCAGTTGTTGGGACCTTGTTCGCGGACCAACTGAAGTAGCAGCTGATCTTCCTCAGGAACCCAGGGTCCTCGGCGATGTGTAGGAGCCATGAGAGCGGGATTCAGAATTAAACTATGTGCTGTCTGGTAGAAAAGACGTTAGATGCAGATACATGGGGAGATTATGTGCTGAAGTGGGATGGAAAGAGTTGGGAAACTTCAGACACAAGTTGGGGGTAAGTGGTTTAAGTACCGGAGGTAAGTCGGTGGGCGGTTGGTCGGTGGCAGTGGGGGATTGACCAGGCTAGTACCAGTGTGGTGGTGAGAGGAGGGGAGGGCGAGAATCAGACAATGAGGGAAGTAATGTCGAGTTGAGGAGGTGTTGAAATAAATCTGGATCCAGATGGGCCTCCTGGGTGGTAGTTATATGGAGGGGAGAATAACTGGATTGTCGAATGTAGATGCGGCGAGGAGGGCAGGTCAGGATCGTCTATTATAGCAACAACCAGCAGGAGAGGACAATAATGACCAGGGAGACGGGTCAGAGAAAAATGGCTCCTGCTCCACACTTTCAGCACGCTATAGGAGAAGATCTGATCCAAGATCTCGGAGCTGACAGTTGTCGGAGGAATAAATAATATAATAAAATACATAAAAAAAAAAGGTCAATGATTTTTTGGGTTTTTATTTTTTATTTTTTTTTTTTTTAATTTCTAATTCTTATTTATATTTATATTCAGATTTATTATTTTCATTTATTTTAGGCTGGTACGGATTTACCACTAAGGATTGAATCGGTATGTAATGTATGTACGGATCCACAACAGGTACAGCACGCATGAGGGGAGGATGGGCTAGCTAACAACCAGGAGGCCACCACTAACTGGATCGGGAGAAAGGGTGTGTTAACCTCCCAGAAAGTCTCCAAGGCCAGTGGAGGGGAGGAGAAGAATGAATAAAGATCATAATAATAAAAATAAAAATAAAAATAAAAATAATTAATTACCTTTAGCACCCGGCTATAATACAAACTACCTACTCGGAGGAAGTACATACATACCTCCCCCAGAAAGCAGAAAAGTGAGGGACGGAGAACCTCGTCCTCCATCACCAGGAAGATCGTGATGACAAAACAAGTTGTTTAGCACCACCATAATCGATCTCTGAGCCCAAAAAGTGGAGAATTCCATGGACCCAGACGCGCTTCGCAGGATCTTCTTTGGGTAAATCAGACCCATCACCGACAAGAGAACAATTTTCGAAGCAATAGCCACACCCTCCCTTTCCTAAGAAAAACCAAGGTTATATAAAAATAATAAATCAAGACAAATCAAGAAGCTGAAGAAAGGCGAAAACTCCCTGGCTCAGCTGTCCCGGCGGCTGCCATTTCCAGATCGTGGGGGAAGGATTTCCCACTATCCATCCCAACGTACTTTGTCCGGATCGGTGTTGCAACAGGGATATTCAGCAGGACGCTGTAACCATTTACAACCTATGTGAAACAGATATACCCATTTTGCTCTCTTTCTGTTTCCCACTTGGTGTCGCATGTGGCAAGGCTAACCTGGTTACTCTGTCCTCCAAGATAATAACAATACCCGCACAATAATTACATAGTTAAGTACTTACCCGGTATACATCCTCCAAAAAGCCCACCGAGAACAAGTCCTCCCACGACAAATGCTGTGCATCTGATGTCGTATCCGGGTGGAGAGATCTTCACTGGCCACCTCCCACTGATAATCGATCTCGACTGGGGCGAGTCAGTAGGAATGAATTCAGGGGAAAGAATGAAAGTGACTGTTCCTTGATACCAAGAGTGACACTTCAGCTATTTCCTCTCGATTTAGGGAATAATAAAAATTCAAAGATAGACCGCTGGCAAAGCTGGAAAATAATACCGAGCATGGCGATAGAAGCAACAAAAAAAAATAGAGAAAAAGAAAATAGCAGTTAAGGTCGGATCACCGTCAAGCGCCTTCCCACAGTAGTGAGCTGCAGCGACCTATCATCCACGACCAAGTACGTACCAGGGATGGATTGGCCAATGCTCGTCTAAGTTCAGGCCCTGACAGAAAACCGGGAGCGGCAGAAACGGGCTAGGTCGGCCAAATGGGGAATGTGGTCATACAAGACAAATACTTTACTTTTGTACAAAGGGGGGGGTTATCATGGAGCAAGGCGGAATTAGAAATCCAGATTGAAAAGGAGAAACGCATCTACCAACCTGCAGAAAATCAAATCATCTCGAGCTAAGGAAGAAGAAGAATTTGATAAATAACAAATAAGAGAGAGGATGGATTAAAGAGAAATAAATACCTAATAGTCAGAGAAAAACCAAGACGCCGAGTCTAGCTCCCGCCGATAAAACAGAATTAGTGCCAATTTAGTGTGCCCGTTGTTTTCATACTCAGTAGACATAATCTGTGCAATAAATACTCATGATAAAGATAGTCGAAGGACCGAGCAATAGCTGCTATTTCGACGCCTGATAGGAGTAGGAGTAACTTGGAAGAGATGGAAAGGTCATTTATGGCCCTCTATGGGACCCACCAGTGATGGGCGAGGAATGACAGATCCTTTCTTGCATTATTCACTAACCAACAACGACTAAACACCCTCTGGATCGACCTAGAGGGTTCTATTCCAGAATAAATAATAAATAAATAAATAAATAAAGAAAAGAAAAGAAATAATATTAGGTAGTATTATTAACGACCAGAATAATCGAATTGAGAAAATCTAATCAAGAAAACAATATCAAGCAAATTAACGACAATGAAAGTATTGACGGGAGAGCCGAGCACTCAGCCAGCCCACGACTCGGACTTCACCTCAACCCCCCACCATTGGTCACGCTTCTTCTCCGTACTCTATCCTGATCTCTCCACCCCCGTGGACCGTTACCCAGACATGAACTGTTATAGTGGAGATCATGATTGGCGCAGCCCCGGCTAGCGCATTTCAGAATTTGAAATCTTTTGACTTTAGTCTTTATACCCATAACGGTTACGATCGACGTGATGATCGGACGCATGCCCTGCAAGACTCTCTTCAACAGCCTTCAACTGTGTGTACTTTCTTGAGTGTCAACGGGCAGCCGTATCTCGTCAGGTACGCAGCGATCATAATTCGACTCCATCTGTCACCCCTGAGCCACTCTCAACCGCCAGGCGTAACCTATGATTGTTTGATTCGCAACGAGAGCTTAACTCGAGATGCTCTGCCCTGCGGCGACTCCGAATGATTGGCCTATATGCCTTCCCGTACTCGGAATTCATTTACACAACCTTGAACGTCTTGGATGATCCCAGATCGAGAGAGCTTTTAGTGTAACCTTCTAATAGCTCATGTGTCTCACGCTCTGCCCCAAGAAGGTAAGGGAGCAGAGCAAGAGAAAAAAAAACAAAAGAAAGAAAAATGGAAGAGGAAAAACTGGGATCAATTCCCACCTATGGCTCTTACGATCATGACTCACGTTGGTTCTGCAGGGACCACTCAGGTTCAGGCCCCAAGAGTCAGCTTCGCTTATATCGGAACTTGGAGGTGCATTTGAGATTGACAGATCTCATGGGGCACTATTCCCCTTTTTCTTTTGGAGATCAACCCACACGCAGATTCTTCTTGGCTATCCTTCGTGGCGGACACGCGGTTCAACGTAATCGTTTCACTATGAAAATCATCAACATGGCTTTTTTTAATGGATAACATCGTGGTCTAGATTCGTAGAACTATGTATCTTCCTCCCAGCTCTTTGTCAATCACTGGTCACGAGTATTGAACTCTAGTTTGTCAATTCTGGTGCTTCCTTCGCATCGTCCCATGTCTCTTCATCCTCCTTCCCAGGGAGTGTGAATTTTGGGGTCACCAGTGTCCTCTTTTTGCGACTTCTTGAGAGCCGAGCATCTCCTGTCGTTAGTCCGATCTGTGCACCAAGGCTTCCGCTGTCACTCTGGTACAAAGTGAGGGGAGGAAACAACCTATTGGACGAGCTATTTCGAAGTGGTTCCGTTGGGGTTATTTTGCTTCACCTGCTACCGTTCGATCTGGTCTCCCGGCTGTGATTGGTTTATCGGATTTCCTCGATTCAATCGCGGACCGCAGAAGCTGAACCACGACGACGGAAAATAGAGGAATAAGCTTCATCATTGGACCTTGTTTGTGATCTGATACAGATCATCATCTACCACCCATGTTTTCCCATTTTTTTCCCACTCAGGACAATTACCATGCTCCCCTCTTCAGAACTATTTACGACTATAGAACGCTGCCTTGAAATTTTCCGACTTTCTTCGTTCCAGTGCAGTGGCACCGTGTTCCCAAAAAGGGGGGTGCAGAAAACTCGAAGGAAGTCCCCTCTTCTATCCGAGAAAAAATCTCTTCCACTCGTGGGGCGGTTACACACACAGCTTTGATACGGAATATATTTTAATATTCTTCACATTAAACTCCGGCCCATTAGGGTGTTCTTCAGGCCGTAAATTTCTTTTTTTTTTTTTCTTTAGGAAGTAGATAGTCTTCAGCACAGAGCAGGACTTGATCAAGACTCGAGGGTGTCTGTTTTGATAGCTGTCACCTGTATTACGCCTGACAATTTTACATACGTGCAACCCACATCCCTCAGGTGGTCAAGCAAGGGGCGACAGATACCAGCCCTCGATCAAGGACTCTCATTGTAATTCCAGCATTGCCACGAGCTAGAAGCCGTTGGGTTCCGTGACCCGTCGCCAAGTCAAAAGGGGGAAGGAAACTCGAAAATTCGAAAAGAAGATTGCAAGACCGATCGGATCAATGTGATTATGATTATTACCGCCATGCAGGTGGGGAACAAGGGAAAGAAGAAATAATAAAAACACTAAATTAGTGGAAAAGCACGACCCCTTGAGGTGGTCCATGACGTGACGAACTACTGTCCCGATCTCACTGTTGATTGGTTGCCAAATTAAGGTATTTGTCATTCTGGAATCCTGTGGCCTAGACCTCTTTAGGAAAAGATAGACGGGAAATTTTGAGGATGATATCGCTAGGCCCGAAATAGGTTATTCAGTCAGGTGAGCGACCACTAAGTCTGGATGGGAGTCCTCAACTACCCTCCGTACACGGAATATTAATGACGAAACCACTTGCTCAGTTGACTGGTAAGATCTGAATATATTGGCTTTTAAATATTGTTCACCTCATCAAGATATTCAAGGGACTATTGATTTTGAGTGGGTTTGATCAGCCGCGAGGCGTCCTGGCAGGTGCCATCTAGACCCGATGGCAGGCCAAAATATATCTTCAGCGCCTGGTCAGGATAACCAGAATATCCAGTACAGGATATTCCACACCAGCACAAACGATTTAATCTAAATACAAAGAAATTAAAATAACAAATGAAATAAATAAAAAAAGGGGGGAGACACCGTTCTCAGATCCTTCGTCCGTATAGACTTTGGATCTCCAACGTCCAGGGCCGCCTGTCAAAAAGCCTCTTCTTGAAACCTTAAAGATACCCAAACAAAGTCCCCCCTTGGATCAACTGAAAGTTGTCATGAAGCTTGTGTATCCTGTACCTGGTAACCCGCTTACAAATAGCAACGTCAATTGATTATCGGGGAAAATCATAAACCATGAAATCAGGGTGGGTAGGTAAAAAGACAAGTTGGTGTCAGACTGTCATCTACGTCTCTATGGAGGTAGTACAATAATGCCATGTGGACGGGTATTTGCGATCCACCCTCGTGGTACAAACTACCATCAACATCGACAAACGACCAAACGGACGTACATGTCCCTTACGTACTCAGCCAGACGGGTTACCTGCACATGTACCATCAATAATTTCCTCCGTCATCTCGTCTAAAATCCCCGAGAAGATCGAAACAAAGTCCACAAAATAGGGAGATGATTCGCTTAGACGAAACAAAACTAGCATTGAAGGGGCCCTAGAAAAATATTAGGCTAAAGAAAAGGGACCGGATCCAAAATGTGAGGCAAAGGAGAAAAAAAAACGGTTTCGATGACCACCGCATCGTTTTACTGATCTCGATTCGCAGTCATCATTGGGTCATAGAAGCCGGAAATAATTTGGGGACAGCAAAGGGCGACTATTGATTGATCACGAAGCGCCCACTGGAGTCTAAATCCGAACAAGGATGTTTGAGCTTTTGAGGGGAGACTTGCAACAGACGCTAGACCAAGATCGATGGTCCCCGACGTAGTCCCCTTGGGCTGACACCAATCAGAGGCACGGGAAGTATTTGAGATAAACCCTTGTAGTCTGTTCCTTAGCGTGGACTGTGCAGGACAAGGATCGTCTTATAAGCTGCCCAATGTGGAATGAGTGCCCCAGGCACCTCTAACAATGGTACACGCCAAGCACTAGCAATAAATTACAGTATGGACCGATTTTTGTTCTTTGCTTTTTTTTTCTTTTTTCTTTTTTTCCACCCCGTAGGTTATTCTTATTATTTGCATGAGGGAGAATTTGATATAGTATTTCTAAATTATTGGATGAGAAATCTTATTCGATTTTTTACTTATTTTTTTTTTCCCCCTTCTGTCAGATGGGAAAAACGAGAACCACTGCAACATGGTAGGTAACTTGAAAGTAATTTTGAATCCCCACATATTTTCTGCTGTACAATCTTCAGAACGGACCAGAACAATCCCTGTCGACTGCAGGACTCTCTGTATGGGGGTGAAGAGTGGAGCGAACGGCGCTCTCGCAGCCGCTGTTTCCTGACTGTCGGGCCTCCAAGAGTGCGAACCTCAGGAGGTCCGAGCACGGCTGTCACTCTGTTTCGGGCAGGGTTATGAGGAGAGAAAGTGAAAAATAATAAATAAAAAAGAGGAGGGTCAAAAATTGAGTCTGGATCTATTGTTCTTCTTTATCCATTCTCTGTCGTTTCTCGGCAAATAAATTAATAGATCAATAATACTAGTACTTCATAATAATTTTTACTATAATTATTAGGAATTACTTTCCGATGCTGTTTCTCGCTTTTGTTCGGCACTCCCATGTGTCCTCTTCGAGCACATGTTATGTGCCAAGTGAAGAAGGTGGAAAGGGAGGCGGAGTGGATATAGGAGGATGAAAATTGACTATCTCCATCACCAGAAAGAAGCCTTTGGAAGAGAGGCGTGTAATTCTTCCAAAGTATTACAAACATACATACCACCTGATGTCCTGAGCACGATGAAGGAGTTGTTTGCTTGGATCATGAGGCACAGGTTATGGAAATAACATTTGATATAAGCTGCAAATCAGCTGCTGTCAGTCAATATCTGATCCTTGGCTGTAAAATAGCGACGACGAAAAAAAAAAACGGTTCACCCTCCCATGGAAACGGGATCGGGATGACCTAGATCGAGCTGCAGTGTCTTCAACGAGCAGCGAAACTGTGGAACCTCGCAATCGGTCGGGCCATGACGTATAGAAAGTGAGAAACTCCAGGGACAGCGGGGGAATCGAAGAGGATACACGGTGATTGGATGCCTTCCTCGATCGGGCTTTATGCTTTCCCTTTCGGGGACCAAATGGTTCCCGATTTGCCCGGCGGGCTGGTCCTGGAGGCGGAGGTTGACTGTACCTGGCGCCCCGTATGGTACGGTACTAGACGGTACTTCTGAATGTTAAACTTTCGAGCATTGGTATTATTCTTGATCTTCCTGTTCTCCTCTGATCCTCTTACTCAGTATCCTCCGGACTCAGGGATACGGAAGAGAGAGCACGAGTCGTTGCGGGCCTCGTATTTTCGTTAAGCTACAGGGGTCCTCAGCCTGGACGAGGATATTTTGAACAGGTCAAGACACGCCTCCTGGAGGGTGCGACTGATCTATCCACCGCCATCATCGGAGGACAAGACCGAGATGGTGGATAGCGGACTCCCCGAGTTACTCGCTTCGAAGTCGTACTACCAAATCAGCCTCACACTTCGATAGACACTTTGCTCGCCGAAATGCTGTGTTGACGCCGCCGCCGCCTCCTTTTTTTTTTTTTTTTTTTTTTTTCACGGCATCCGACCTGGATTGCTGCAGCGCTTGACATTCTTTCTATTCCCTCTCACCCTCTATCCTACAATGGCACACAAAGAATTTGTGGACCAATGGAGCGGAATGTGATCTGACAGCGCTATTGATTCCCCTTCCGTGGAGCTGGGGTTACAGTCTGACAAATTTGCGACACCTTGAAGAAGATCTCGATGACAACCTCTTGCTTTTTTTGTTTTCCCTTGCATTGCCTGGATGGCTTTCCTTGTGAGTTTCTCCCCTAGTTGGTAAGAAAGTGAATCCTTTGAACCCAGAACCAAACAATTAAGTCTTCGCCTTGACAAAGAGCCTGCCTGGACAGGCAGAGCGGAGTCAAAGGTGGCTGAAAGTGACGGCAACGTTCAACGCCTCTGCTGCAAGCCCTGCAACATCATCTTTGTTCCCCTCTTACCGACATTGAATTTATCATAGAGAGAAAAATAACTTGGCAAACCCCTCATGGCGACTCTGGTGGCCGATTGGCTCGTGGCTCCCAACTCGGGTGACTGGCAGATCAATCCGTGGACCAGCGAGCAGCTCCGAGCCAACCAGGCAGAGCCAGAGCGCATCCGAACAAACCCAATCTACCCGGTGGAAACTCAATCTTTCTTTCTGGCCCATTCAGCTTCTGAGGAGTACCGGACCCGGCGCTCAGGTAAGAACACGCAGATTCCTTCCACCAATCCTAAACCGCCGCCCAAAAGGAGCAAAGATGATCCTATGGGGCCCTCATCCATCGACTCTTGCTAGCCTTTATCTTGCCCAAGGAATGAACCACCGAGGTGGCTTTCCCTTGAGCACGAAACAAAAATGGATCGATTCAGCTGTGACACCAGTGTCCTGGTTCCCAGTCTCATGGCCCTTGCTTTCCCTGCAACATTTTGCTGCTCATCACAGTCGCTATGGATGATGCTACCGCACTAAATACTATCTTCTTCCTTGTGGATGAGCCGGGGCCTCCACGCCCATCATGATCATAATTGTAAATCCGACGAAAACGAGGCCGGGTTAATTCAAATACTTCGAAAAATGAACATCCATCCCCGCGGGGGGGGGGGGGGGGGGGGGGGGGGGGGGGGGGGGGGGGGGGGGGGGGGGGGGGGGGGGGGGGGGGGGGGGGGGGGGGGGGGGGGGGGGGGGGGGGGGGGGGGGGGGGGGGGGGGGGGGGG